>JAQZBX010068092.1:0-15805 GCA_029593785.1 Cabassous unicinctus
TCATGTAGCAACAAGTTTTGAAAATATTCTCTAATACTTTTAAGGGTGAGAGCATTTTCTTCTTCACCCAAAATATAGGTTCCTCTATCAGATAGGATATATATTTTAATTACTGATTACATAAAAAAAGAATATGCCTAAAATATATATTTTATTTTGCTTGTTATCTTACCAGAAAAACTTAGAGGCAGAATAAACAGGAAAAAAAAATGGTATTGGCTATATATCTGGAACCCCAGCTTACAATTATTGTAGTCTTTATCCATAATAGATGATCAGGAATTTGCAAAAGCTAGAGATATTCATAGTTCTGAACACATGCAGTGATTATTACATTGATAGAAATAGTCTGAAACTCAGGATTTTTTATTTCTGACTCATAACTTATATTAACTGGAGCTCATAGGGTTTGTATAAAAGAAAAATCACATCTAGAGATGTCATAAACATTACAGTTGAACTAATGCTGTAAAACTCTTAGTTGTATCTCCATTCTTGATTCAATCTAAGGCGAAAGAAATTGGGTACATTTTTTAAAACTATCTTGAATCTGGAGAGAAAGTCTTAAATAAAATTTATTTTTCAATCATGTCTCCTAAAACTAAATAATCTAAGAAATTATAGAAACTCCTTTATCAATTTTAACACTGTAAGTGACATAATCTGTCCCAATAATAATATAAATTATTCATAAGTGCAAGAAATATTTGTTTAATAAGGTTCATAAATGAAATATTGAAGAAGATACAATAAAATGGTAGAATGACTAAAAAATACATTATATATCTTTATTTAACAATCAGAAATATATGATTACCAAACTACCAAAAATAATATTATCTATGGACATGATGCAAAAGGACTCTGGAGCTTGCTCAAAGAGATCATGTAACATATTTAAGGTTTTGGTATTAGTGATAATTTGCAATAAAAATCTAAATCCTCAACACAGTCAGTGCACTTGAAAATTTGAAACAGAATCATATTCATGTTTCTAAAATTGTTTAATCTTCTTTCTATCCCATGGAGATATATGTTTTAGAATAAGAATGGCAAAACACACAATCCAAATGCCAGAGAAATGCTTTGTCAGGATATATGTAAAGAGACGGCTGAAATCTGGAAGTTTAGTCTGCAAATGAGTTATTGGGAGAGCAAACCCATCTGTTGGTGCAGATTGCTTGTCAATATTTTCAACATAATCACAAATAAATTAAAGCATTATCACATGTAGGTAGTCAGTGTTCTATGGTAATATTATTTTCTCTAAACTTAGCCAAATTCTTTTCCACTCCATCTCCCATAGATGTAATGGCAAAGTTATATATCTTGAAAAGATTGTTTACAAGAAGACAGGTAAGCTCTTTTAAACCTTTGATAGCTTGTATAAATGTCTGCCTTCAAGCTGGAGAGATAGAGCACAATTTATGTCTTCCTGAATCCATTTCAAAAGCAGAATTCCAAACATAAATGAAGAGACCCTTAAGGACTTAAATATATTAAAATATTATAGGAAATTCACATAATTTTGAAATATTTAAAGCAATCTGGGTGATTATAACAATAAAATTTGTGAAAAATCTAAGACTTAAGGTAGGCTGGTACAGTTTGGGAAAAACAAAAAACACAAAAAAAATCAACAACTGGCCTCATTCCCTTGTACTTAACTCATAGGATTGTTGGAGATGATAAAATAAAATTTAGTATTTTGTAAAGTGCGCAATACACATTCACAAAGTAAATGTCTTTTCTTCTTTATGTATCTGTGGCTTTACAGTGTTTGCAAATAGACAAAGATAGACATATGTACAAATAATTCATTGGAGTGTTATTTACATGAAAGTATAAAAATAGTGCTAATATTTCATCCATGTGCTGGGTTTCTAAGCATTTTAACTATTTTGTGGGGTATTCATTGATGTTGATTTTAGTTTTATCCTTTTTTTTCAGAAGTGGAAACAAACGTTCAGTTAATGTGTTTAGTTAAGTTTAAGTTAAATGATGCCCACAATGTCAGAGTTAGAAATAAAAAAGAATTTTACATAATAGAATTTTTAGAATGTAGAATTTATATTTAGAATAAAATAGATTTTTTCCATTATATGAAAGCTGTCTCTCAATAAAATCTAATCCGAATAAACAAAAGAAACACAGTTTGTCAATATCCCATGTTACATTGTAAATCAATGAGAAAACAGAGGCTACATATTAGACTATTTTATTCCTAACCTTGTGGGGCACTAGACAGAATTTCATTGCCATGTATTCTGCCATTAAATTCATAGTAATTCCAGTGAAACTTACACTTAAGAAATTACTCTTTTATAGAACACAATATGGTGGCCAGTTCTTTGCAATGGGTTTGATTTTTCTTTTAATTTGGCCTGAGACACAATTTGATACTTTGGCACCGATCTTGAATGCACTTCTCATTATAATGAGGGACATGGGATTCCTAAATTTAAAAATGTGTAATTCCTATTATGTTCCCTGTCTTTCTGGGAACATTAAATGCAACTTAAAGAAAGGGTAAAGCTGGAACTAGACATGTGTCCACTGCTCTCAAAAGATAAAGATTGTGTCAGAAATGAACTTCTAATCCTTCTTAGTACAGAGACAAGAGGCAATTTCAATGATTATTTCTAACAATAATTTGTCTATTTAAATATATTACTTAGCATGAACATCTTTGAGCCATGATAGTGATGCTGCTGATAATGATATTTTCCCAAGTTCATTAAGCAAGTTCTGATAATGACTGAGTCAACCTCCAGAATAAATAAAAAAATAGTGCCATTACTCATGATCTAGTGAAAATTAGTATCAAAATACAGTTTGCAAAGACACACATTTCCTAATTATCAAATTTGGGGAATTATAACTGATAGAGTTTGTCAAATATGATTTTCAAAAACATGAGTCTTATAAAAATATAGAAAAAAAGTGTCAAAGATATTCATTCAACACATTAATCAAAGAAGGAACCAGTAAGATGGTAAATCTGGTTCAAAGAATAATTTGAGAAATAGAGATTTATACAATCACCAATTAAATGGATGGTAAAATAAATAGCAAACAAACAATTTTTGTGGACACATTTATAGCACTCCTTTAAGGAAATCCACATAAAATTTCATGACACATGAAGAGGGTATGAAAGTCACTGTAATTTATAATAAACTTAATAATGACTGATGGGGATTGAATCATATCCCAATTGTGCTATTGTTGTAATAAATAAAAACAGATTTGGCAAGAATCTAAAGCAGATTCTGCATGACTGGAAAGCTGTTTTGGTGTGACAGTTGTTGAATACTGGATGCAATTTATTTGCTTGCTTAATTGTAAGCTGCCAACATAATCAATACTCAATAGTCAGATCAAGGGAGTACAACACTATTAAAGGAAGAGGATACCAGAATCTCTAAAGTCCTTTGGCCTGAGGGCTGACACAAGGCAGGGGTTTAACTGTAACAAGAGGTCTTGAGAGGCAGTCCATCACATCATCAGTGGAAAGTCCAAAGCCATCGGCAGGAGGCAAGGGTCTTGCTTAGACAGCGAGCCTCAGAGCACAGCATGCCCAATGGAACCAGAAGTCAGAGCTACTGCGTGTCAGTCTGCCTTGATGTGACATTCACTGGTGTAGTGCCTGCACTGGGAGTTGGTAATGTCCTTATCAAAAGAGTCCCTCTCTGGTAGTCATTGAGCTAGTCCATATCATATCCTCAAATAAATGCCTGGTTGTCACTTGTTACAAAAACATATTTTTCTCAATTCATTTATATTCAAATTGTGGCCTACATGTTTAGAATGTGTTTGGGATTCAAAATCATTAATATCATTTCAATACACAGCAGTGCCCCATAAAGGCAAGCTCAGGTCCCAACCCCTGGGGCTGTGGGGGTTAACCCACTTATAAATGGGCTCTTTGAAGATTTTGTCAGGTAAAGCATGCCCTAAGAGAATGAAGGTGGGCCTTAACCCTAAATGGCTGAAGTCCTTGTAGGTAAAGGGAACTGAATACAGAGAGAGGAAGCCATGGGAAGCAGCCAGAAACTGGAAGTCGACCTGGCAGAGAAAGATGTTGCCATGTGCATTGTCACGTACGAAAAACCCTAAGGATTGCCTGTTAGACGTAAGACACTGACCTCAGGAAGAAATAAGCCTTTTAATTTTGAAACTGTGAGCTGATAAATTCCTGTTGTTAAGCCAAACCATTATATGGTATTTGTTTTAGCAGAAAGGAAACTAAGAAAAGGACCTTAATTATACTCACTGTGTACCTAATTATAGTAAATGGTGGACATAGTTTAAATTAAATATAATATTTTTTGTTGTTGCAGAGCATTTATTAAAAAAGAGCATGGAAGAAATGTTTCATCAAAGTATTAACCTGGAATTTGTTTGTTCTGCCATATTGAAGATAGATTTCAGAATGCAACCTTTTTCTCTCACAGCAGTTTGGCCAGCAACCGTGTGTCACAGTATCATTTGATGACCAGGTAGAGTAAGATAAAATTTTACTTTTGATCCATTGATTCTCATACGTCAGTTTTATAGTCTAAAATCTTAGAGTGATTGTTTCAGTTTGATAGGCTGCCAAAAGCAGATCCCATAAAATGGATTAACTTTTAACCGTGGAATGTATTAGGTTACAAGCTTACAGTTTCGGGACTGAGAAAAATGTCCAAATCAAAGCATCATCAGATAATGCTTTTTTCCTGAAGACTGGCTGCCAGTGATCCTGGACTCCTGTTACAGGGCAAGACACAGGGCAGTGTCTATTGATCTCTCCCCTCTCTTCCAGGTTTTATTGCTTTCAGCTTCTTGCTTCCGTGGTTTTCTCTCTCTGTATTCATCCCTTTTATAAAGGACTCCAGAAAGAAGATTAAGATCCACCCCTGGGCCATGCCTTAACTGAAAGAACCTATTCCAAAGTTCCTACTTACAATAGGTTTATTTCCACATTAGCTTTAAGACCATGATTTTCTGGGGTACATATGGTTCAAATCACAATAGTGATAAACAATTTTAGATTAATTTCCAGATTATCTATTAGATTGATTAGATCACTTACCCATATATAAATGTACTCAATGTAAATGCTTGGTGATAGTTATGGTTGAAAGAAAGTTTTCCCTAGTTAATTTTTATTAATTGATATTCTGATTAAAGGGATATTATCTGTCAATATGTTTATATATCCTCTATTTCAAAAGGCTGCATATTTTTAAAATTTCATTTGGTTGAAAAAGTTTGGAATATATTTTTACTTTTCTTGAAAATTTAACATTTTAATGAGCACCACAAAATGTATGTGGATAACTTGACCAATTTCACACTTTAAAAAAATCACATTTGCATACAAATAATAAAAGCACAGTAAAAATAGTTAATTTGGTCATTATATGCAAAAAATTCTCTTTTATTTAACCTGTAATATAAACAATCAATTGGAACTATTAATAGTTTTCAATTTATTCCTTAAAAAGCTTTGGTTTTCACAGATTTATAGAATTGCCAAATAAAAAATAATAATTTCCCTATTTCCAAATACTTCATATGTAAGAAATATTATTTTATTTCTCTGTGCTTTAAGTGAATTTCTTTTGGCACAGATGGTTCATTTTAAAAAATGATAACATCATTTATTGCATTGCTTTTGTGAAATTGTCTTTAGCTTAATTAGTTTTGTCTTTACTCAGAAGATGAGTATGGTCTAATAAACAGAATTAAAGAGATCCTTTTTCTGGCATAAAGTATCTCTTTTTCATAAAAATTTAGAAAAATTGGTTACACATACTTTTATTACAGAATACCAAATATTCACTCTATTCTTTTCTCTTATACAACTGTATTTTTGAAACAACAATAAAGGTATCATGTTAATTGTTAGCTCTTACTCAATTCATTTTATCTTAGCAGAAATTGAAATAAATGCCCCAAAATATACAAATCAAAAAGAGACTTGCATCAGGTTATATATAATTGTTAAACAAAAAGATTATTAAACAGTAATAATTTTTGATAATTTGGAGTGTTCAATCTAAATAGTTACCTATGAGATCATTTTCCAGATAACAATTAATGATCCACCCTTTACCAATACTTTCACACTTTATGTAAAATATCCACAACTATATATTTGTATTAATATTGGGGTATTGGAAGAGTCATGCTGGGGAAATTAAGTCACACAAGTGGCCAACTCCCAGCCCTCACTTATGCCCCTCCACTGCCTTCTTTTCTATTGTGTATAGATGTTTCAGTATGTTTCCATTCCACAGCTCCCAGAGATGAAAAGGCCTGACCATACCTTAAACCCGGAAACCAGGAACAAGCACTCCAGCTGCTTATCAGGGCAGGAGCTCTAAGTGGCAGAGCCCCTCCACCTGGGATGTATAAGTAGCCTTGTCCTCACACAGCACATGCAGCATTTCTATCTCCTCTCCATCATGAGGCAGGTATGAGGAGCTGCCATCCAGGGACCCTGAACCCAGAGTTGACCTCCTAGAGAGACTGACCACCATGGGACCTCTTCCACTGCTCTTTAGGACCCTTTGCTCTGTATAAGTAATAAAGCTGTCCTTTACTGAAAGTTTCTCTTGTGCCTGAACCTGTGTTCTCAGGACTCACCATATAGCAACTTGCTCCACAAGCCAAGTGAGCTGTATATTGTCCTTTCTACTTTTTTTCTTATGTCAAAATGATGCTTTGTCTCCTCCATATTTTTCATATTATGTTCAAAGACAAATAAAATTTTGCCATATTCTCTTTCTGCACTTTTTTCATTAAATGTGTTAAAATTTGTATAACAGACCAACTTTGTGCTTTCAAAATTAAGTTAGATTCATTTTATTTTATGTTATATTTCTGCTAGAACAAACACATTTTCAAAGTATAGTGTAGTAGATACAGCACACTTTATGAATATTGTGTTATTATACTACCTTCCTTTGAAGGTCCAGTTTTATTTTCTTTTTGTGCAATGTTAGTAATCAATATAAATGTAAGCTCATAAAAATTAAGCATTATGGACCACAAGCACTTGATGTTTTTATAAATGAACTCTTGAATATAATTGTATTCTTTATTTCAGCTTCATATAAAACTCCTTGGTGTTTAAGTAAGCTTTACCCCTGAATTCTCATAATACATGAATGAAAAAAAAATCTCTTTACACATAGAGCAGGCTTAATTTTATATATTTATGCGCAATTTGTTTTTCACAATGCTGCTAGATCTAGGATAAACATTGCATTTTAAAAGTTTATGGAACTAATTTATAGTGTAGGGCAGGTACAAACTTGAATATTATGGCAGCAAAATTTCATGTTTCCATTTCAGCAATACTGCATAACCCAATAATATCAGGCCAGGAAATCTTAAATATAAGTTAAGCTAACATGATCCATTGCTTTATAAAGCTAGAGCACCCTGTGGAGTCATGCTGAATTTGCCAAGTGATTTTTCAAAATTTAATCATCCTGAATGTCAGATAAAGGTGCTTTTGCTGTCATTCTTTAAAACTGGGGCAAAAATCCTGAGTTTGCCTGCAAGTTATAGAAAAAGCCTCTTCTTAATACTGGTATTAAATAAACAACATCCCTTCCAATAACCATTCATTTTACCAGTTAGAGTAAATAAAAACTTAGAATAATGCAGTAAGACAAATTCAAGACAAATGATTATTTTTAATGGTAAAAATATAGGCATCTCCCCAGCAAAACACAAATTTCCTATAACTATCAGACCAACTTGAATTTTTCTTTAGTTATTCCAGGCTAGACTGGGAGAATTTTGACAGCTTTAGAAATAGGTTCTTATTATCATTTTAGCAATTATTATTTTAAAATTGTTTATTCTCGTCAAACTAAACATTTTAATATTTAATTTAACTTCCAAGTTGTTTGGATAAATAATATTATCATGCCAGAAGACATGCACTTAATTAGAAAATTGTGTTGTGAAAATAATAAATCAGTAAGTAAACCATCTGCAGATAATTTAAATCATTGCTTCTTGTAAATACCAGCCACATTTTACATATTGAATACTAAATGAAATTTTGCTATCAATTTTTTGTGTAATAAAATTTGTATTTTTGTAAACTATTGCCTCTGAATTTATAACCATAGTAAACAGTAAAAGAAAACTCAAGCAACCAACATAGTAATGGGCTAATTTTAAAAGTACAATTACTTAATTCAAAACTTTCTGCAAAATCACCAAATGAACTGTATAAATGCTTTGCCAGTAATCATGCCTACATATCAACTGTTTGTTATATGTGCTAATAATATAGAATGCTAATGAATTCCATATATAAATAACCCCACTTTTCAGAGGTAATGTATTATGTAGTCTTCATTGAAGTATAATTTAAACACAATAAAAAGTGTTCATTTTAAGTGTATAGTTAGTTTAGTTTTAACAAATTCTTTATTCACCACCACAATCAAGATACAGAATAAGTCATTTCACCTAGGACAATATTTTTTTTGCTTATTTTTTTGACAATATATTTTGACATTTACTCTAAATATTGAAATTAGTGGCCTTTGAGAACATGAGACTTTCTACCTTTCTTCCCAAATTCACTTTTTATAATATTATAGAAAACTAAGGAATTTATAAAAAATGACTTGATTATACTTCCTTTGGGATTACTTATGTACTAGATGGTCCTTAGATCTCTCTCCACCTCAATTTTCCTACCTGTTATGTGGAAATAATAATCCACAGAGTGCTTTCAACAGAATCAAATGACAGTGTATATACAGAGAAAGAGAATGCATGTAAAGAGAAAAGAGTATACAAATATGTGTTGTTTAATATAATTAATATTTCAGCAAGAGATCCATAGTTAATTTCTAATATGGTTTCCTGACCAGGAATATTGTCCCCTGCTTTTCCATTTACTTCTGGAAAAATGAAGAAGTGAATAGTGGGACATTAAGACCCATAAGAGGCATGTTAGTTCCAAGCAGAAATAAATTAACATTGGAAAACCTTTGCAAAATCACAGGGGAAAAAGATGAGTACTCTTTCCTGACCTCAGAATGGAAGTTAAGAGAAAATCACCTCAGCCAAAAGTTCATTGAGGTGAGCATAAATTTTAAATTAGATGTACAGAATCATTTGAAAATGATGTCGAGATAACAATCACAGAATAATGAAAAACATTTTAAATTCATAAGAGGGAACTCAGGAAATCTGAGAAATAAGAATACTTTATTTCACTTTTTAAATATATATATATATTATATATATAAATAATATATATAATATATAAATACGTAGATTACATAAATGATACATAAAAATAGAGGGGATTCCCATATGCCCCACTCCCTACACCTCCCATATTTCCCCACATTAACAACATCCTTCATTAGTGTGGTACATTTGTTAAAATTGAGGAACATGTTTTAGAATACTGCCTCTAAGCACTAAGCATGGATTATAGTTTATATTGTAGTTTATACTCTCCCGCACAATTTTGTAGGTTTTGGCATGTTATATAATGACCTGTTTCTGTCATTGCATTGTCATTCAGGACAATTCCCAAGTCCCGAAAATGCCCCCATATTAACCTGTTTTTCCCTCTCTCTGCCCTCAGAATCTCCAGTGACCATTGCCTCCACATCAATGATATAAATTCTTACATTGCTAGAATCACAATAAGTCTATAGTAGAATACCAATAGGTTTATTTTAGTCCATAGTTCATTCCTCAGTTCTGAGGATTCTGGGATGGTTATGCCCACTCCACCTCTCACTGAGACGGGACTTTGATCCCATGGGGCCAATGGATGGGACTCTCTTGCTTGCAGTTGTAGACTCTCTTGGTTTCTTGGGATGGATGCTGTCCATCACCATCTTTTTGTTAGTTGCCCTGGGTGAGTCCAATGAACTAGAGTTGTAAACGTTACAACTCCGTTGAGATTCAGGGCCCAGCTAGTACAAGGACAGCCCAAAGATTTAAGTCTCTTAGATGCACACCTATCAACTCTAGTACTAATTATAGGTTCAAATAAGGGTCAGAAGAGCCATGTGTAGGGAAATCACAACTGAGTCCAATTCTGTCACACTGGGGAGCATAAATTCCAAAGCAGGCCCCACTGGCAAGGTATCAAACCCTGAGCTCTTACTCAGGGTTTTCTGCTCTTACTATAGTGTCTGGATGTCTCCAGAGCCCTGAGGAGCCCTTTATTTGAGGTAGTATTTACTTTGGCAGCCAGTGAGATCCTGCTGATATGTGCATAAGTGTAACCTCTGGAATGACCTCCGAACTCTTAGTCTCTTAGCCATATAAAATCATTTGTCTTTATCTTTTGCCCCTTTTGATCAAGGTCTTTCTCCAGTTGCATTGCTAGTTGGTGCTTGGTAGTAATCCCTCAGTGCCAGGAAGGCTTATACCTGGGAGTCATGACCCACTCTGAGGGGAAGGTAATATATTTATATGCTGAGTTCGGCTTAGAAAGAGGCCACATTTGAGCAACAAGGAGGCTTTCTGGAAGTAATTCTTAGGTACCTTATAATAGTAGGCTAAGTTTCAATTTCAAAAGTTTAAGTTCATAAGTACAGTCATCAATATCAAGGGCCCATGAGTGGATTATCCTCCATCACTAGTCATTGACCCTGTACTTGGGAGATTCTTGCTGTTCCATTAGAGAATGTGGCAGAGCTCCCCAGGATGTGAATTTGATATTCTTTTGGTTATTGTGTGAATCTCCACCTACTGTGACAATGTCCCATGAGCACTTGAACACATGTATATGCCTTATATGTATGCTCCAGGTGAACCTCCTCCAATGTACCCCCCATCACTGACACCCCACACCAATGATCCTCCCCTGTTGTAGTTGTAACGCTTCTGTGATCCAAAATTTCTTCAAAAGTGAAGCCAACAAAATAAGCAAATACATTAATAAGAAAATGAAATAACAATGATAATTTTAAAAAATAAGAAATAAAATACAAAAAAATTAAAAATTAAAAAAAATTGGAATAATAAAAAATAATGAAAAAATATTTTTTAAAAATTTTGATGTTACATCTTTATCACTGTAAGATCTGTTGTCTTGTATGTATATTGACATTTTCTTCTGTTTATTCCCTAAGTGTTTACTTTTTCCATTTTGTCTTCAAAGAAATTTTAGGTTACAAAAAAATCACATACAGAACATAGGGAATTCCTATATACCCAACATACTCCCCCTTTTCCCTTTTCCCCTATTAATAACATTTTATATGTGGATAGTACATTTGTTTCAATTGATATACAAATATTGAAATATAGCTACTAACCATCATCAATGGTTTTCATTATGATTTATATTTTGGACCACACACTTTTATAAATTTTAATGAAATTAAACATGGTCTGTGTCCATCATTGCAAGATCATGTAGAACACTTCCATCACCCCCAAAATGTCCCATGTTCCATCTAGCCCATTCCTCACTCCCCCTCCCCTTGGTGTCCATGGCAACTACAACTTGAAGAATAAGGTTCATAGTTACTTGCAACAACATTGAAGGCTTGACATACTGATGTGTCCTCTGCTTTTAGGCACTGCCTATGCTTTCGATAGACTCCACCCCTCTATTTGAGAACATAGCAAGACTCCCCAGGATAGGAGTTCAACAACTTGCTACTCATTATGTGGATCTCCACCCACTAACACAACACACTATGAAAAGATGAACACTTACACACTCCCTAGGACCTGCCTAGGTGCACCGTGTCCCAAATGCCCCCCACATCCAACACCACAAACCAGTAACCCTCCCCTGCCTTATTGCCAAAGAATATTCCCAACATTGTAGTTTTAACCACATACTCACAAATCCCCAATGTTCATCTGCTCCCTCCCCCAACCCTCCCCCACTTCCATGGACTGTCCAACCCACCCTCCCCACTCTAGCCCCCTGACAAACCAGCACCGCCCAACCCAATAATATCATTACACCACTGTCATGCCCTCTACTGAACAACTACACACTTCCAACTTATCATAGATTTTATCCATATGGACATTGGCTCACAAGCGTCTTCTCCCTTTCTGGTTCCTGTAATCTTATCTTCAACACTCTAGCGCTGTGAGTGTGCCCAATTTGCTTAAATTTTACCAGTGAGATCATGTAATATTTGTCATTCAGTACCTGGCTTGCTTCACTGAACATAAGGTCTTCAAGATTCATCCATGTTATCCTGTGTGTTAATACCGCATTCTTTCTTAAAGCTGAGTAATATGCCATTGTATATGTTTACCACAATTTGCTTATCCATTCATCTGTTGATGAACATTTGGGTTGTTTCCAACTTTTGGCAATAGTGAATAATGCCACTGTACATTGATGTGCATTTATCTATTCGTGTCCGTGCTTTCAATTCTTCTGTGTATACCCAGCAGTGGAAATAATGGATCATATGGCATATGGTTCTATAGTTAGCTTCCTGAGGATCTGCCAAACTGTCCTCCACAATGGCTGCACCATTCCTCATTTCCACCATCAGTGGATGAGGGTTCCCATTCCTCCACATCCTCTCCAACATATCAAGTCCTCTGGTTTTTTAATAGCCACCAGTCTAGTGAGTGTAAGATGATGTCTCATTGTAGTTTTTATTTGCATTTCCCTAATAGCTAGTGATGTTAATAATTTTTTCATATGCTTTTTACATTTGCATCTCTTCTTTGGAGAAGTGTCTATTCAAATCACTTGCCCATTTTTAAAATGGATTGTTTGTCTTTTTATTTTTGAGGTATAGGATTTCTTTATATATGCTGGATATTAGGTCCCTCTCAGATAAATGGTATACAAATATTTTCTCCCATTGAGTAGGCTGCCTTTTCAATTTCTTGACAAACTCCTTTGTGTTGCAAAAGTTTTTAATTTTGAGGAGGTCACATTTATCTATTTTTCTTTCATTGCTTGTGCTTTGAGTGTAAAGTTCATGAAACCATTTCCTAAAACAAGATCCTGTAGATGCTTCCCTACATATCTTCCAAGATTTTTATGGTCTTGGCCCATGTATTTAGATCTTTGTTCCATATTGAGTTAATGTTTCTATAGGGAGTGATATGGTGTTCTTTCTCATGCTTTTGGATATGAATATCCAATTCTCCAAGCACCATTTGTTGAAGAGGACATTCTCTCCCAGTTGAATGGGCTTCATGGCCTTGTCAAATATCAGTTGACTGTGTATGTGAGGATTTATATGAGAACTCTCAATTTGGTTCCATTGGACAGTATGTCTATTCTTGTGCAAATACCATGCAGTTTTGACCACTGTAGCTTTGTATTATGTTTTAAAGTCAGGTAATGTGATTCTTCCAATTTCACTTTTCTTCTTCAATATGTCTTTGTATTTGGGGCCTCTTGCCTTTCCAAATAAATTTCATTGTTAGCTTTTCCAATTCAGTAAAAAATGCTGTGATAATTTCTATTGGGATTGTGTTAAATCTGCAAATCACTTTGGGTAGGATAGACATCTTAATGACAATTAGTCTTCCTATCCATGAGCAGGAAATATTCTTCCATTTATTTAGGTCTTCTTTGATTTCCTTTAGCAGTGTTGTGTAGTTTTTTGTGTACAAGTCATTTACATCTTTAATTAAATTTATTCCTAGGCATTTGATTCTTGTAGTTGCTAATGTAAATGGGATTTTTTTTTCTTGATTTCCTTCCCTGTTTGCTCATTATTGGTGTACAGAAATGCTACTGATTTTTGCACATTAATCTTATAACCCACCACTTTACTGAATTCATTATAAGCATGATGTAGATTTCTTAGGGCTTTTGTTGTGTACGATCATATCAGTAGTAAATAGTGAAATTTTTACCTCTTCCTTTCCAATTTGTATGGCTGTTATATCTTTTTCTTGACTAATGTTTCGAGCAATTACTTATAACACAATGTTAAATAAGAGCGAAGACAGTGGGCATCCTTTACTTATTCCAAATCTTAGAGGGAAAGCTTCTAGGATTTCGTCATTGAATATGATGTTAGCTATGGGTTTTTCATATATACCCTTTATCATGTTGAGTAAGTTTCCTTCAATTCCTATCTTTTGAAATGTTTTTGTCAGGAAAGGGTGCTATATTTTGTCGAAAGCTCTTTCTGCATCTATAGAGATGATCATGTGATTTTTTTCTTTCAATCTGTTTATGTGGTGTATTACATTGATTGATTTTCTTATATTGAACCATCCTTGTATATCAGGGATGAAACCCACTTTGTCATGGTGTATAGGTCGTTTGATATGTTGTTGAATACAATTAGTATTTTTTTGAGGATTTTAGCTTTAGGTTTATTAGAGAGATTGGTCTATAGTTTTCCTTTCTCATGGAGTCTTTGTTTGGCTTTGGTATTAGGGTGATGTTGGCATCATAGAATGAGTTAGGCAATGTTCCCTCCACTTCTATTTTTTTAAGAGTTTAAGCAGGATTGGTGTTAGTTCTTTCGAGAATGTTTGATAGAATTCAGCTGTGAAGCCATCTGGTCCTGGGCTCTTCTTGGGAGGTTTTTGGTGACTAATTCAAACTCATTACTTGTGATTGCTGTGTTGAGTTCATCAATTTCTTCTCTCATCAATGTAGGCTGTTTGTGTGTTTCTAGGAATTTGCCCATTTCCTCTAAATTATCCATCTTGTTGGCATACAATTTTTTAAAAGTATCTCTTATGATGCTCTTTATTTCAGTCTGGTCAGTGGTGATATCCCCCTCCACATTTCTTATATTATGTATTTGCATCTTCTCTCTTTTTTTGTTTGTTAGTCTAGTTAAGGGTTTGTCAATTTTATCAATCTTCTCAAAGAACCAGAATTTTGTTTTATTTTTTCTTGTGTTTCCTTATTTTTAATTTCATTTAGCTCTGCTCTTATCTTTGTTATTTCTTTCTTTCTACTTCATTTTTGGGTAGTTTGTTGTTCTTTTTCTGATTCCTTCAGGTGTGCAGTTAGGTCTTTGATTTTAGCTCTTTCTACTTTTCTAATATAAGCATTTAAGGCTATAAATTTCCCCCCCAATACAGCTTTTGCTGCATCCCATAGGTTTTGATATGTTGTGTTGTCATTTTCATTCATTTCAAGGTAGTTACCGAGTTCTTTTGCAATTTCCTTATTGACCCACTTTGTGTCATTATAATTTTGTATTTTATGGAATTTTATATAAACGAAATCATATGGTACAGAGTCATCTGTGCCTGACTTTATGCATGTAGGATAATGCTTTTGAAATGCATCCATGCTGTGGCTTGCGTCAGTAGTCATTTATTTTTATCACTAAGTTGCACTACATTGTGAGGATATAACAAAATGTGCTTATCCATTCACTTCCTGAAAAACATTTGGGTTGAAAAAACCTACTATGAGAATTTGCATGCAGATTTTTGTGCAGACCTATGTTTTATTTCTCTAGGGTAAACACCTGGGAGTGAAATTTTGAATTATTTAGGAAATCTATGCTTAACTCTATAAGAAACTGACAATTGATTTCAAAAGTAGCTATCCCATTTTGCATTCCCATGACCAATGCACTATTGTCCCAGTTCCTTGGCATCCTTGTGAACATTGATTTTGTCAGTCATCAATTTTAACAATTCTAGAAGGATGTGATCTCTCATTAGTTTTAATATGCCTGTTCTGAACAGCAGTAATTATGATGAGACACTTTTCATGGGCTTGTTGACCATTTATATTATTTGCTAATGTGTCTCTTCAAACTTTTTACATATATTATCACTTGGTTCATTATTATTATTGAATTGTGAGAATTCTTTATATATTCTGGATACA
>JAQZBX010068093.1:0-15816 GCA_029593785.1 Cabassous unicinctus
CTTGATATTCATCCTGTTTATAAAGGACTGTAGTAAGAAGATTATAACCCACACTGGGCCATGCCCAACTGAATTAATAATCAAAAGACCTTATTTACAATAGGTTTCCACACAGAGGAATGGATTAAATTTAAGAACATTACTTTCTGGGATACATACAATTTGAAAACATCAAAGGCTGCATTTTTATCAAACAGTGCGCACTTGAAGGCAAGATGTATGGCTCAATATGAAGATTATTTTGCAAAATGATAGGAAAAACAATGCAAAATTTATATTCACCTATTATCATGGCTTCAAAATATAAAATGCCTAACATGTTATATCATAATTCCAAACTTAAAATATTCAAAATCATATCTGGATATGTAAAAACATTTCAGCCAGTGAAATCATCATGAGACAACTCATTAGGAAAGGTATAAAGTTTCAAACAGTACAGTTGACTACATTGTAATGGAGTAGAATGTGCATTCAAGTGAATGTTGAGTAGTTTGAAATCAAAAAGTGTATGTTGTCTAATTACAATTGAATTAAACTGGAAATCAGTATCAGAAAGGTACTTAGCACATCTAACAAGCATGTTGAGAATTTCTACTTTGTTAACATGGTAAAAGTGAACCACTTATTCTATGACTCTGAAGACTGAACAGTTATTGTATTGTTTCCTAATACATATGTACTTTGTGCCAAGTACTAATCTAAATGGTTTACAACTTCCATTTAGTTATACTTTCATGTGGCACAAGAGAGTGGTCACAGCTGTTAATGTGCTAACAGGTGGAGAAACTGATGCATCAGAGCTAAAGCAATGTGATGATGACAATTCAGCTCACAAGCCACTGTGCTGGGCTTTGACACCAGACTTATACATGCTTTGGACAATTTCAGAAAGAACTGCTTTGTCACCATTAGCAATAATATGATCTTGTTTTGACTAGTGAAAAATCACTCCATTCCTGAGAATGATCAGGAAACCTTAGAGTCTCATGATTGGGCTGAGGCCAGGCTCTGTGTGTCCTACTCTGCTCACTGATTTCTATGATCCACAGGCATTTCATCTTAAGGTCACTCAGGATATTATGGGAAATGAGATGTTCTAAGTGATTATTCATTTAATATTCATCATTTTATATGTTCAAATACACTAATATATTTTATATAAAATTGCTCTTCATGGGACAACCAGGAAGATGGCAGCAGAGTAAGGAGCTCCTAGAATCAGCTCCTGCTACAGGGCAGTTAGTAATTACCCAGGTAATCTAAAGCACCTGCTTTGGGACTCCAGGAGACAAGAAGAGCATCCTGCAACATCCTTGAAAGAATGGAAGGAGGAGACTGCCCATCTGCAGAGCAGATTCCTGAGTAGAGCACTGCATGCTGGAGAGGCTGATGCTCATCCTCCACTGGCAGTGCAAGCTGCCTAGGGAGCTGTTCTGTGCCTGGAATTGGAAGTTTCATTTCCCCAAAATGGGGAAGGAATAGATGGTTGGACACCAACTTCAACTACAAATTAGTAAATTCAGCTGGCTAAAGTATAACCCTAAGAAGAGCTGAAATTTGAAACTGTTCAAGTTAGGAGGAGGATGGTAGCCACCATTTTAACTCTGCCCCTGGAATAAGGGAAAGAGGGGCTGACTGAAAATCACAATGAAGTTAGGGAGCAGATTATTTCCACCCAGATCAGACTGCAGGTCTAACCTAGGCTCCAGCCCCATCTCTGACAATTCCATCCCTAAACCTCCAACTCCATGGGATAGGAGAGGGCTGGTGTTTCCTCATCCTTTCTGGGCAACAGCAGGCACTTTCAGCCTTCATGGACCTAACTGTCGGGCATCAGTGATTCTGTTTCCACTGCCTAAAGGGCAGAAGAAACAGTATTTCCTCAGCCTCTCAAGGCAAATGCAGGTGCATTCAGCACACACAAATTAGATTGTTGGGCAGCCCAGAGGGTCCATCCCCAGCCCTGTTGGGAAGGGGGGCCAGTGTTATGTAAGTCTACCTGGGCAACTACAGTAATTTTGGACCCACACAATATAGCTTGCTACCCATACTTGCAGAACCATCCATAGCCCAGACAGGGGAAGAAGGGCTATAAAGCTTCAGCAGTCTCTCCAGGCAACTACAGCTTTTCTTGGCATGCACAACTTGGGTTATTACACACAACTGTGACTCTGTCCCTACTCTTGGGAAAGGAGAAATGTAGGAGAAGCATCATCAGTCCATGGGTCAACTTGGGCAACTTCAACCTCCACAGCTTTCAGTACTAAATATATCCTTGGCTCCTACTACATAATCAGCAAGGAAGAAAGGCAAGAAAGCCTTAAACTAAAGAGAGAAACTGCCTCCAGAATAAATATGTCTAGTAAGCCAGATGCCAAGACACCAATAAAAAATTACAATCCATACCAAAAAAGAGGAAGATATGACCCATTTAAAGGAACAAGATAAGCCTACAGAAGACAGAAGGGAGTTGAGAAAATTAATCATAGATGTTCAAACAAATATCCTTAATAAGTTCAATGAGATGGCTAAAGAGATTAAGGATATCAAAAAGATATTGGGAAAGCACAAAGAAGAACTCAAAAGCACACATAGAAAAAGAGCACAGCTTATGGGAATGAAAGTAGGAGTAAATGAAGTTAAAAAGACACTGGAATCATATAACAGCAGATTTGAGGAGGCAGAAGAAATGATTGGTGAGCTTGAAGACATGGCTTATGAAAGCAAACATACAAAAGAACAAATGAAGAAAAGAATGGAAAAAATTGAAGGTCTTGGGGAACTAAACAACAGCAAGAGGTGTGTAAACATATGTGTCATGGGTGTCCCAGAAGGAGAAGAGAGAAAAGGGGCAGAAGGAATATTTGAAGAAATAATGGTATGAAATTTTCCAACCCTAATGAAGGACATAGGTATCTGTGTCCAAGAAGCACAACATACTCCCATCTGAATGATTCTAAACAGATTAACTTTGAGACACTAATCAGAATGTTAAATGCAAAAGACAAAGAGAATTCTGAGAACAGCCAAAGAAAAACAGTGCTTCACATAAAGAGCTATGCAATAAGATTAAGTGCCCATTTCTCATCAGAAACCATGGAAGCAAGAAGGCAGTGGTATGATATATTTAAGATATTGCAAGAGAAAAACTTCCAGCCAAGAATCTTATATCCATCAAGATTGTCTTTCAAAAATGATGGCAAGTTTATAATACTCACAGATAAACAGGGAGAGAGCTTATAACAAAGAGCCTGGCTTTGCAGGAGGTACTGAAGGTTGTGCTACAGCCTGAAAAGAAAAGACAGGAGAGAGAGGCTTGGAAGAAAGTCTAGAAATGAAGATTTTTTTTTTTTTAAGATTTATTTATTTTTATTTATTTATCCCCCCCTTGCTGCTTGTGCTGCTGTGTCCATTCGCTGCGTGTCTTCTCTGTGTATGCTTATCTCCCCCTTGCTGTGAGGTCTTGCTGCATCAGCCCACGGCGCCGCGCGAGCCGGCCTGCCCTCACAAGGAGGCCCTGGGAAGCGAACCCGGGGCCTCTCATATGGTAAACGGGTGCTCTATCCATTGCGCCACACCCGCTTCCTGCCGTAAGGTTGCTGCATCAGCCCACCGCACCGCTCAGGTCGGCGTGCCCCCACAAGGAGGCCTCGGGATGTGAACCCGGGCCTCCCATATGGTAAATGGGGGCTATATGCACTGAGCCACATCCGCTTCCTAGAAATGAAGATAATATATAAAATCTTAATATATAAAAGTAACTAAAAATGTCAAAAGAGTGGTGAAAATAAAGTATGACAGATGAAACCCAAAGGTCAAAATGGGTGAAATAAGACCTGCCTCCAGAGTAATAACATTGAACATTAATGGATTAAACTCTCCAATCAAAAGACACAGACTAGAGGAATGGATAAGAAAATATGAGACATCTATATGCTATCTACAAGAGATTCACCTTAGATCAAAGGATACAAATAGATTGAAAGTGAAAGGCTGGAAAAAGATATTCCACACAAGTGAAAAAAAAAAAAAAACCTGGAGTACCTATACTTAGATAAAATAGACTTTAAAAGCAAAAGTGTTATTAGAAACAAGGAAAGACATTATATATTAATAAAAGGGGCAATGAACTTGGAAGAAATAACAATCATAAATGTATATGCACCTAACCAGGATGCCCCTAGAGACATGAGACATACACTTGCAAAACTGAATGGAGAAATAGATGTCTCTAAAATAATAGTTCAATTCACCACTCTCAGCATTGGATAGAAAGTCTGGGCATAGGATCAATAAAGAAACAGAATTTGAATAATATGATAAATGGACAAAACCTAATAGAAATATAAAGAACAATGCACCCCAACACAGCAGGGTATACATTCTTAAGTGCTCATGGATCTTTCTCTAAGACACATCATTAGTTGGGTCACAAAGCAGATCTCAATATATTCAATAAGATTGAAATTATACAAAGCACTTTCTCTGATAGTAATGGAATAAAGTTGGAAATCAACAAGAGGTAGAAAAGGGGAAAATTCACAAATACTTAGAGATTAAACAACACACTCTTAAACAATCAGTGAGTCAAGGAAAAAAATTTTTGTGGAAAATCAATAAATATCTCAAGACAAATGACAATGAGAATACACGATTTCAGAACTTATGAGGTGCAGCAAAAGCAGTGCTGAGGGAAATTTATATCCCTCAAATATTACATTAAAAAAGAAGACCTAAAATTAAAATTAATGACCTAACTACACAGCTAGAGGAACTAGAAAAAGAACTGCAAAATAATCCCAAAGTAAGTAGAAGCAATGAAATAACAAAGACCAGTGCAGAAATAAGTGAAATTGAGAATTAAATAAATAAATAAATAAATAAAAGCAAAATTTGGTACTTCTAGAAGATTAACAAAATCAACAAACCCTCAGCTAGACTGACAAAAATAAAAAGAGAAGCTACAAATATATGAAATAAAAAATGAAAATGAGAACATTACTACTGGCCCTACAGAAATAAAAGAGATCATAAGAGGATACTATGATGAATTGTATGTCAAAAAACTAGACAATGTAGATGAAATGGAAAAATTCCTAGTAATGTATGAACAACCTACACAGACTCTAGCAAAAATAAAAGCCCTCAACAATCACAAGTAAAGAGGTTGAAATAGCCATCAAACAACTCCCCAAATTGAAAAGCCCAGGACCAGATGGTTTCACAGGTGAGTTCTACCAAGCATTCAAAGACGATTTAATACCAATCTTATTCAAGCTCTTCCAAAAAATTGAGAGTGGAAGCTACCAAACTCATTCTATGAAGCCAATATCACCCTAATACCAAAGAGAAAATTAAAAAGAAAATTAAAGACCCATTTCACTAATGAATATGGATGCAAAATTCTTCAACAAAATACTTTCTAATTGAATCCAAAAAACATTAAAAGAATTATTCCTCATCATCAAATGGGTTTTATACAAGGCATGCAAGGGTGGTTCAACAAGAAAATCAATCAGTGTAATACACCACATTAATAAATCAAAGAAAAAAAATCACATGATGTTATTGATTGATGCAGAAAAGGCATTTGACAAAATACAACATCCTTTCTTGATAAAAAATACTACAAAATATAGGAATTGAAGGAAATGCCCTCCACATGATAGAGGCTATATATGAAAAACCCACAAATAACTTTGTACTCAATGGTGAAAGACTGAAAGCTTTCCTGTTGAGATCAGGAACAAGACAAGGATGCTCACTGTCACCACTTTGTTCAATATAGTGGTAAATGTTCTAGCTAGTGCAATCAGGCAAGGAAAAGAAATAAAAGGAATCCAAATCAGAAAGGAAGAAGTAAAAATTTTGTTATTTACAAATGATATGATCCTATACTTACAAAGTCCTGAAAAACCTACAGAAATGCTGTTAAAGCTAATAAACAATTTCAGTTGAGTGTCAGGATACAATATCAATATGCAAAAATCAGTGGTGTTTCTATACACTAGTAATGCACAATCTGAAGAGGAAGTCAGGAAAAAATTCCATTTACAACAATGACTAAAAGAATAAAAAATTTAGGAATAAACTTAACCAAGGAGGTAAAGCACTTGAATTCATAAAACTATAAGGCATTCCTAAAAGAAACCAAAAACTTAAATCATTAGAACATTCCATGCTCATGGATTGGAAGTCAAAATATCATTAAGATGTCAATTTTGCCCAAGTTGATATATAGGTACAATGCAATCTCAATAAAAAACCCCACAAGCATTTTTTTAAAAAATGGAAGACAAAATTATCAAATTAATTTGGAAGGGTATGGTGTCCTGAATAGCCAGAAACATCTTAAAAAGGAATCACAAAGTTAAAGGACTCACATCCAGACTTTAAATCATATTACCTAGCTCCAGTGTTAAAAAACAGCATGGTACTGGCATAAAGATAGACACATAGACCAATGGAATCAAATTGATGGTTCAGAAACAGACCGTCACATCTATGATCAAGTGAGTTTTGACAAGCCTGTCAAACCCACCCAACTCTGGCACAACAGTCTATTCAACAAATGGTGTTGGGAGAACTGGATATCCATGGTCAAAAGAAAGAAAGAAGACCCCTATCTCACATCTTATACAAAAATTAATTCAAACTAGATCTAAGACCTAAATATAAAAGCAAGAACAATAAAGTTCCTAGAAGAAAATGTAGGAAAATTTCTTCAACATCTAGTGGTAGGTGGTGGATCTTTTTAAAACCTTACAATGAAAGCACAAGCCATGAAAGAAAACATGGAGAAATTGGATGTCCTCAAACTTAAAAACTTCTGTGATTCAAAGGCCTTCATTAAGAAGGTGGAAAAGCAGCCCAGTCAATGGGAGAAAATATTTGAAAACCACATATCCAATAAGGGTCTGATTTCCATTCTATACAAAGAGATCATGCAACTCAACAATGAAAGAAAAAGCAATCCAATTTATAAATGGGCAAAAGATTTAAAATAGACATTTCTCCAAGGAGGAAGTACAAATGGCCAAAAAATTATTCCATCTCACCAATTATCATGGAAATACAAATCAAAATGACAATGTGTTATCATCTCACACTGCATAGAATGTCCATTATTTTTTTAAAAACAGAAATCAATAAGTGCTGGAGAGGATGCAGAAAAATAGGAACAAACTGATGACATTATGCTAAGTGAGGTAAGCCAGACACAAAAGGACAAATATTGCATGGTCTCTTTAATATGGACTAAGTACAAAGAAATAATGGAGTTAAAACCAAGAGTATAGGTTATTAGGAGATAAGAGGAGGGCTGCGTAGGACAACTGATTCTTAATGTATGTAGAAGTTTTAATTCATTTTACTGTAAATGTGTGGAAATATATAGAGTTGATGTTAACACATTATAGTGAGTAACAGCTGGTTTATAAGTGGAGATGTGGCTAGAAAGGGTAGTCTAGGGATGTAAATATCAATTGAAAGAAATCTAGAGAATAATCTAGGGATGGAATAACACAGTGAACCCAGAGGTGGAAAAGAATTGTGGTTGATGATACAGAAGACTGTCCTTCTATGAGCTACAGCAGATGTATGTCACTATTGCAGAGTGGTGGGCATATGGAGAAACATGGGAAAAATATAATTGAACTATGGGCTGTAAGTTAATAGCAATACTGTAATATTCATGCATCTATGACAAAGATATACTGTATTGATAATGTACGAGTATGAAAAAAGTGTGTCAAATATACGCTATGGACCATGGTTCGTGGTGGTAGCCTGATGATATTATATCATAATATATGTAACAAATGTTCCACCAGGGTATGGTGTGTTGATGAAGGGGTGTTGTTTGGGAATTCTACACATGTGCATGATTGTTTTGCAAGTTCGCAACTTCTGTTTGTTTAAATAAAAATATATTTTAAAAAATAATAATAGGGTGGGTTGGGGGAATAATACACCAAATGTAAGATAAATACTATAGTTAGAAGTAAGATTTTGATGAAAATCTTTCATAATTTGTAACAAATATCTCACAATGCAAGGTGTTTGTGGTGGGTTGATGTATGGGACCTCTGTATGTTATTACATATGTTTACTTTGTAAGGTCATAACATTTACTATACACTTATTGTAAATGTATTTTCCTGTATGAATAATATACTTCAATATTTTTTTAAAGTGCTGTTCATGGATAGATTTTATTGGGGCCCTTTTCCTTAATCATGTAGACTGAATTATCTCTTTGAAATTACCTAAGGGCACTGACTAGTATTTGTGCCAAGCTTATGCTCCCAGGGATCTTCTCTGATGCCATTGGAGACCACTGTTTGGAATTAAAATTTACCCCAAAAGCTCTTTTTACAATAGAAAGTTTCCAATCAGGCTGCTGGTCATGTCTACTAAATATACCTGCTCATCCTTGCCCCCCAGGTAAAGCAGCAGTGGAACTTTACCAGAAATCTCAATGTGTCTATCCAGTGTAAGTAGGAAACAAAATTAACTTTTCAGACTTTGATGTTATAAACTCATCTTTCTCATTTCTTTCCCTTCCCTCCAAGAATCACCTGCTTTTATTTCCTCCATTGATTAGCTGATTTTTTGAAACTCTCATAGGGACTATTATTTAAAAAATAAATAAATAAATAAAATAAATATATATATATATATAGAAGATACTTGTACAATGAGACAACCACTTCATTTTTATTCAGAGTAACAATAAACTCAATTCAAGCCATTTTAGCATAACTGATAGCTGTACGTGGAAGCAAAGAGTGAGCTGATTGCAGCACAGTTGGAGCAGGGGCAGGAGAAGCTCTGCAAACTGAACAGAGTTTCAATATGCAGAATGGTAATTTAAATTTGTGCTTAAACAGGTCTAACTCTAATGAGTTGTGTTTTACCTAAAAAGAATATAAACAAAGATTTATGTAAAATATTGTGAATCACTTAATATAAACAATGATTTATGTATATTAATGTGAATCAATTAAAAATTTCAATAATTATTTTCATTTTGTTTTTACCCTGCACTATTATATTCAGTCAGTTTTACTTAGTGAATAAGTGAATAGCCATATAAATAAAGTATTCCCATGACACCTTATACTTCAGGTGCAATTCTAGGGATTTCTCAGAACATATGAAAACCATAAAACATTAGTTCATAATTGAGTTTCACAGCTTCTAGTCAAATGTCTGCATATAATTCACCCTAAAATATCTTTAAATAAAGATACTATAAATAAATTAAAGATTACAAGGATGTCTCAATCATAAAATAAACAAATGAATGTATTAATTTCCAAATTTGGTCTTCTAATTGCATAAGTCTTTGCAGAAAAGGCAAAAAATCATTTGCCTTTACAATTTGATGTGTAATAATCTAGTTATCCCAGGAGAACTTTACTTTGTGAGTTAAACTTCTGCAACTTGTATATTATTTAAGAATTGTCTCAGTTTTATAATCTCTATTTATCTGTGTATGAAATTTTATACTGTCATCCTTCTTTTCACAGAAAATTGCATTAGCAAATTCATACATTTCTTTACTTCTTTGTTTGCTTTTGTGAAAACTAACAGTAATTTTAACTGGAGTTGGAAGAAACGTAGTGCTTAACCCCACTTTTAAAAATTCTAGTACTTATTGATTTATTTGATTTATTTTTCATTAGCATAGGTACTGTTATAAGTATTACTATTTTACAAATATTAAATTCATGAAGTAAGTGTTTTTACAAATTTTGTAGAAAAGAAAACTGAGAGTCAAAAATATATGTCAGGTTCTCCATAGCTACATAGAAAATAAATAGCAGAGTCAAGATATACAACATATATTCTCCTGTAGTTGGCAAAGATTTAAATCTGCTTTGCTTAAATATTATAAATTCAAGCTAGAAACCTACAATTGATTGGTGATTGTGAAATAAAATGTGTTCACTCTGTGTTCCAACTATGAAATCCTGTTGCACTGTTGTAATATGGTAGAAGTAGTCTGAAATGAAATTTAGTATGGAAAAAATTAAGTAATTATTTTTAAGATTTTAACTTCTGCATGAAGCAGGCTTAAATGGGTAAGAGCTTCCTATAAATTTTGAAGTTAGCAATTTTAATCAGGTTCATCATACAATGCTATCAGTAAGTAGGTAAAGTTCTTGGTATAAAACAATAATTACTTTTGAAGTAGTTTTTTGAAGGACCTGGAGATAAAGAGGAACAAAGAGAGAGATTGTTTTTTCTTTTTTTTTTTTATTGTGGGTAAAAATCAAATATTTCACAATACACACCAATATTTGTAAAATGATATATAAATATATATGCATATATGTGCATTTGCTTACATAAATGTTATTTTTTATATATATTTTAAAAGATGCTTAGATTACACAAGTGCTACACAAAAACCACAGGAATTCCCATTTTCCCCACCTCCCACACCTCCCACAACATCTCACATAAACATCTTTCATTAGTGTGGCACATCACCTGCAATGGATATACACATCCCGGGGCTTTGCCACTAAGCATAGACCACAATTCACATTGTAGACCACTCTCTCCCACACAGTTCTGCATGGTATATGCTGATGTAAAATGGCCTATATCCATTGCCACGTCACTCAGGGCAATCCCCAAGTCCTGAAAAAGCCCCTGTATTACAACTACCATTCCCTTCCCTGTCCCAAAAGCATCTAGTAGCCACTGGCTCCACCTCACTGTTATAATTTCTTCCACTGCTTGAATCACAGTATGTCTACAACAGAATACCATTAAGTCCACTCTAGTCCATAACTGTTCCCCCAATCTTGAGGGGACTGGATTCTTGAGATCGGGAGGGAAGTCTGAAAGTCACAGGCATCCTGCCTTCTTACAGTTAGCAAAGGTTCTCTAGAAGTAGTTACATTTGTCAGGAGAAAAAGGAATACCGAGTAGGAATGGGAAATGCATCAACACTGAGAATTAACAAGTGCTAGATAAGCAAGTCTGGAAAGTACATTCTGCTATTTCAAGGCAACAAAGAAAGCAGACAGCTGTAGGATATACAGAGGAAAATATTCTGCACTTGAGAGTTAAGTAAGCATTCCACTAAGAGTAATTGTGAAAGGGAACTTTATGAAGAAATAGGTGTGATACAACATCCATTAATAACACACATACATAAAGCAATGTCTTTATACCTCAACTTATTCAAATTTTGAAATATGTTCAGATTTTATGGGCAAACATAACAGTATTTGACACAACATAGGAGAATAAATATATTAAATTTAATGAAGCTGATATTATTAATATATAAATACTTTCCCCACAGGTTATCTCTACCTATCAAGAGCTATAAGTGATTCTTTTTGAACAGAGAAAACTAAGCACCTGTGTAAATTCAAGTACATGGAGAAGCATGGGAAATGTATGATGTCATTTAGTGGGAATCTTTAGTGGTAATGGAAAGGATTATAAATGATTATAAAAGTTTTAGATGTTCTGAATAAACAGTATCCTCCAATCTCTACATAGATTCTGCAGGATCATCATATAATCATAAATAAATAAATAAATAAATAAATATATGTATATATATATATATATTTTTTTACCGGGAGGTCCTGGGGATCAAACCCAGGTCCCTCCATATGGGAGATGGACGCCCAACCATTTGAGCCACATCCGTCCCCATAATCATAAATATTAACATTCATGGAACATTACTAATGAGACAGGAATGCATAGAAATTACCTATATTAGATCTTTTAATCTTACAAGCAAACCTTTAACTGCCAATAAATCCACTTTATAACTAGCAGGTGATAGAAATATAAGCAAACATAAGCATAAGCCCCTAAATATTATATTTTACTGCTACTCTTATCCTGGAAGCAAGTGTTAAAAGCAGGGAGAAAAAGGCACAAGAGCAAACATTGTTAGAACCTACTGACCAAAACAAACTTAGGAGAATAAAAATGTATTAATATGATTCCATAAATGTCCTTAGGTTAATTCCCTCTACATGTGGATCACCCATGTTTCTCAGGGATTATTTGTCTGACTCTTCATGGCCAAGGAAAATGATCCTAAGATGCCCAACTCCACCACAGTGAATGAATTCCTGCTTACAAGAATTTCTGATGTGTGGGAGCTCAGAATCCTACATGCCATGCTATTCCTACTGATGTACTTGGGAACCCTGATGGAGAATCTTCTCATTGTCACAGTAAACACCTTTGACTCAAACCTTCACACCCCCATGTATTTCTTCCTAGGAATCTGTCTGTTTTGGACATGTGCTATATTTCTGTCACTATTCCCAAGGCATGTGTCATCATCCTGCTTGACAACAGGGTGATCTCCCAGGTTGGATGTGCCTCACAGATCTTCCTCATTCTTTTGTTTGGTTTCATAGAGCTATTGTTCCTCACCATCATGGCCCATGACCGCTATGTGGCCATCTGCCAGCCCCTGCACTACCCTGTGATCATGAACCCTCGGGTCTGTGTGCAGATGTCTTTGGTCTCTGTACACAGTGGTCTGGCCTACACTGGAGTCCACACTGGCAACACATTCTGGCTGTCCTTCTGTCAGTCCAGTGTTGTCCATCAATTCTTCTGTGACATCCCCTCTCTGATGAATCTCTCCTGCTCTGAGATATTAAGGAATGAAATTTTAATTATTACCTCTGTGGTGGTGATTGCTGGTGGCTGGTTTGCCTTCATCATCATGTCTTATATTCACATATTTTTGACTGTGCTCAAGTTTCCAACCAGTGGAGAGCAAGGAAAGAACTTTTCAACCTGTGTCCCTCACATCCTTGTGATAACCATCTTTGTTAGCTCAGGTGCTTGTTCTGTATGTGAAGACACCCTCCAACTCACCCACAAGTCAGGACATGATCTCCTCTATGTTTTATTCTATAGTGCCTCCTTTCCTTAATCCTATAATCTATAGTCTTAGAAACAAGCAGATAAAGGAGGCTGTAAGGAGAATTATGAGGATAATGCTTATAAAGGAACAAGATAAGATAATTATTTGAAGGCATTCCCATTTTGATGACATGAGTTAAAATATGATTCAAAATTAACTTTATTTCATATTTCCAACTTTGGTGACCTAAATTGACATCTGAAAGTGAATGCAAAGAAATAATATTTGAGAGTTGTGGTTAGTGGAAGAGAACAATGATAACTTTCCTGTTTTTTATTAATGTGGCAAGAGAAATTGTAAAATATAATTATTACTCAAAGACAATATTAGCATTTACAAAATGAAAAAACACTGCTATGTTGAGAAAGTTTAAGATTAAGATGACATGTTTGCAAGCATTAAACTCTCTATTTCAAAGAAACAAAAATAGTTTTCCTTCTTTGCAAACAATTATTCTCTCTGAAAACTTTCTTTTACTTACATAGAATTTTCAGTCAAATAATACTCTGTTCCCTCATATACAACTATGCATTTATAAGTTATTATGCTTGTTTTGTAGAAAAGCATTGTGTTTTTCTACATAATGTTATTTTATTAAAATGACAACAAAATACATTTATACAGAAGTTCTTAAATTTCACTCTTCACACAACAATTGATACCCCATTGTGTACACTCCAATTTGGAGACCAAATTCTTATCAAAAGTATTCAACTTTACCATGACACATTTGAAATATTCATTTAAATAATTCTTATAGAAATTTTATGGGTATAGGAAAAAATCACAACATAAAAAGCAAAATTAAGAGAACTAAAAGGAGAAATGCAGGAACATTACCACAATTAAACAGTTTAAGGTATAGCTCTGTAAACCTTAATTTCATGTGTCAACCAGGCTAAATTATAGTGTCCAGTTGTTTCATCGAGCAAGCAGTGGCCTTATTGTTACTGAGTGAATATATCATGGATTTAAATCATCAGAAAATTGTTTGCATCTATGGCTGATTACATCTACCATCAACTGAAGAGTTTGTCTTCAACAATGAGATAAGTCTGATCCAACCAGTTGAAAGCCTTAAAAGAGAAAGTGAAGATTTCAGCAGTCAGAAGGGAGTATTTCCATCACTACTTCAGGCAGCCAGCTTCTCCTGGGGAATTCAATGAAACCTTCATCTGTTCTCCAAACTTGTGGCCTGCTGTCTTACATTATCCCTGTCAATGTTTTGCTATGAAGTTTATTTTTTTTGATATTATCTTAATAATTTAACCATTTCAGCTTTCATTCAATTACTGTTACCATTATATATCTTTTATTCTTTATTTTCAACAATGTGTTTATATTTAAAATGCATTTTTGATGGCCACATAGATTTGGGTCTTGCTTTTCAATTCTTTCAGAGAATCTCTTCCTTTTAATTGTTGTTTATATTATTTACATAAATTATAATTATTTACATATTTGAGATTGATTAAAACATATTTTTTTTTGTTTTTGTTTTTTGTCTATCTGTGCCTTGTTTATTTTTACTAATTTTTGGTTTTGATTTGGATTAATCATATTTTTATTTTTTTCTATAAGTTGTTAATTGTAATTATTTGTTTTCTGATATTGATTTCTACTATAGGGTACCTTTTATGCAAGTGTAACTCATCTACATCTACCTTCATTTGATTTGAAACCACTTCAGAATCAGTATAAGAATATTACAATATATAATTCCAGTTATCCACTCAAGGCTTTTGGACTATTTTGTCATATATTTGACATATATATGTTATAAAACTTACAATTCATTGCTATTAAAACCACAGGACTGGGGGTTTGGACTTGAACATGGCTTTATGGGTCATATGAGAGTTTAACAAACATTGAAAAGGAAATCTATGCCACTTTCACCTATTCTAAATCCTCAACTTCATAATTTACTCAAACAATAAGTGGGAAAAACCCCATGATATGATTTAAAATTTCAAAAGTATGTCAGATAATGACTTTAACAACAAAATGTTACCCCCAAATTGTGCATGGAATTGGACAAGGACTGATTTGAAACAATAAAACTTCAGAAATAATATTGTCTTCTTAAGATAGAACATGTGAAATCTAAGGGGGAAATCTTCTGCTTAAATCCTTACACAATATTCTGAATTATTTAATATAACTTAATGAACTAGGCAATAACTTCTTAAAATCAAGAGCTTAGCTAAATTCATTAATAGGGCAATATCTAATTCCATTTATTATTTCAATTTGAAATAGAATTTCTCCTCTCGATCTGATTTGAGAATATTTGATCTTGGATTAAATAGAAGTAGAATAAAAATAAACTCTGACCTTAATTATTCTCTGATTATTTGTCTCCATTACAGTGCTCCAAAGTGTGAGCTCTACATTCTTAAATGCTTTGTACAGCTATTGTCCCAACCAATTATTTAACAAAAAATAGAGGAAAACCTGCCACTTATGGAGGTTTAAATGGCAATGACAAGAAACTTAATATATGATGATGATAAAGGAGTGGTGTGGATCTGAATTGATCACTGCCATTGAAAGAAATAATGTACACTTCATCTCTTATTGGATAATAACGACAAGGTGGCAATGAAAACTGAGAATTCCCACATCTGCCTATCTCTGTATTCCAATAAATTCCTCTACAGGCAGTTAAGACTACAGACCAATAAGTAACTTCATTGTTGCTTCAGGAAATTAAAATTTTCCAATATATCTGTACAAATATTTGTTCATTTCAGCAAGCAGCCTGTTTATGAAGACAAGAGTTAATTTATCAGGCCTTATCCCATGACACTTAAGAAATCACCTCAAGATATTTGTCTCAATGTGTCCCCCATTCTTAACCTATTATGTAGTAAATACGA
>JAQZBX010068094.1:0-15815 GCA_029593785.1 Cabassous unicinctus
GCGGCACCACCTGCTGAGCAGCTGCAGGCTGGGGGTGGGAGGGGAACCCTGGGGGAGGGGGGTGGGGGTGGGCAGCAAAGCTGGAAAGGAGCTGCCAGATCTCAGCATCCAGCTGCCTCTGGGCCTCATCCACCTGGGGGGCCGGGAGAGGAAGGACAGAGGGAAGGGGCAGGAGGAGGACAGAAAGGCCAGACGTGAGGCTTTCCCCAGGCCGGGCCCCCCTGGGCTGTCACCCACAACTGCCAATGCTGGACACCCTGGCCCTAAAGCCACTGCCCTCTTGCACCTCATGAGCCTGGGGGGTGTCCTGGGAGGGGCAGTGACTGATGGGGAGAAGCCCAGACAGAGGGTACCCTGCAAGACAGGGGCAGAGAGAGCTCAGTCTAGCTAAGGCCAGAGCAGCTGGAGGTGGGCCCCAAGGCCCCTGTGATGAGGGAGGGAGGCTCCTCGGGCCTGGCTGTCCACACTTGCTTGTGACACCAGCCTTGGCCACTTAGGGCCTGGGATGTCTCCCACGGGCAACGCCAGAGTAGGCCAGCATCCGGTTTGGGCTTGGACTGGCCTGGGGGACAAAGGCTCCTGCTTTGACTAAGCTCTCTGGTCTCCTCCCTGGGCCCCCAGATGCAGCCTGTCCAGACAGGCCCTCTGTTACCTGTGACGCCCGCTGTACCCGGCCCCTGCCCTCTGGGGGTCCTGGGGTCCTCCTGGTTGCCACAGCTGCCCTCCACTGCGCCTCTGAGAGGGATGTGTGGTTCTGATGGGATGGAGGGCACAGGCCAGCTCAGCTCTCCCAGGGCCCGAGAGCTGGAGCCATGGGCAGTGTCTTCCACCCATGGATCTGGTGGCCAGAGAGGCCCACACCAACCAGGGACAAAGACGCATGCTCCTCTCTCTGGCAGGCACACAGGAGCTAACCCCAGGCCGCTGGGGTGAAGGTGGGGGATATGCACACGGACGGTTAGTGGCGCCTGTTTGGGAGGTATTAAGTTGGTTTCCCCGCCACCTTGTCACCACTCTTGGCACAGACCAGACCACACAACAGGATGTGCCCCTCCTGGCCCTAATTCCTGGCACCACAGGGCTTGGGCACGGCAGCGCCCCACCGGGTCCATTCGCTGCCTGGGTTCATGCAGACCCTCACTGCCTTGGGCACAGGGCACCTTCACATGGAGGCTGGAGACCACACCATGCCCACGTCACACCAACCTCACACCACGCTGACCACGGGCCTACCTGGTGAGCCCGGCGCAGCCGTGCAAAATATGTCTTCCTCTGTGGGGTGTGGGGATAGGCAGGGAGAGAGTGCTGGGAACTGCAGGCACAGGGCAGTGGGGAGGCCAGGGGAGGAGGGGTCGAGAGGGGAGTGGGGACAGCAGACAGCCCACCCAGGCTGAGGCTGGGATGCTTGGCTACGGGGCAGCCCCACAGCTCCCATTCATGTGTCCCTATCTCCCTGGGACCCTGACCCTGGGACACACCTGCTGGCACCGGCCTCAGGCAGCAGGGGACGCCAGCAGCCAGACCATTTTCCCTGGACACCACCCTAAGTCTGCTCCTAAGGCCTGTCCCATGAGCTCTGGGGAGCAGAGGCACTTTCATCTCTGAATGCAGCATTCAAAGAGTGGCCTCTGACCTGGGCTGGCTGCCCAGCACGGCTGCCTGCTAGCTGTGTAATTCTGGAAAGTCAGTGACCCTCTCTCTGCCGTGGTTTCCTCATTTATGAGACAGGACAGTCGCAGTGCCTAGTTCTCAGGGTTGATTTATGACACCAAAAGGTGCTTAGAACAATGTCTAGCATGCAGCGCTCAATTAATATGACCCACGGTAGTAATTATTATGCTCCGCACCAAGCACAGAGCCAAGAGCACACATCAGGGAATTATGGACATGCAAATAAACAGAGCAGAAACTGCCTCACTTGCCCTCATATTTCCAGGGCCTCGCCCAGGACCCACGTGTTGAATAACTGCGTGAACGTTAATAATTGAGCACAACTGAGCACTTATTCTGTGCCAGGCACGATCTCAACTCTTCCCAGCCACCCTGGAGCTGTTTGTCAAACGCATCCATCTGGCAAGTGGCAGAGCTGGGATTGAGACTGGTCTAGCTGATCCTGAAGGCCACACGCCTAACCACGCCGTGGCAGGTGGCTGCCCACAGCCGAGACCGCTCCAAGGTGAACTTGGGGCTGAGTCGCTGCCAACCCTATACTTGGCGGGGGCCTGGCTCAGAGGGGGTGCTCGGGAGGGCATGCCAGGCTGTGCTGCGTGTCACACCTTGTCTCCCTGGTACATCTCCGGCAGCTGCCAGTAGAAAGACTCGTGGCCAAGATGGGCAAAGTTGCCAAAAGAGAGCTGGGCACCCTCGGACACGGGCTCCACGGTGAAGCCTCCCGTCAGGTGGCTGTTCCGCTGCGGGTTCACCAGGGCGAAGCCTTGGAAGTCCCCAGGAGCAAAGTGAGTGGAGATCTGGCAGAAGGATGATGGGTGTCAGCCTGGGCACTGGGGCGGGCACCTTGGCAGGGGTGGGGGCACAGGAGGGCATCAGGGTGGAGAATGGGAGGCTCTGGGTTTAGGGCTGAGATGAGCAAGACGGGTCACGGGGAGGGTCTTAGGGTGGGGGCGAGGAGATGGGTCTCCTCACAGGCAACGCCTCACAGGCATCTCCCAGGGGATGTCACCAGGGCCAAGCTCTGACTTGCCCTGACGACGACAGGCGGCAGCAGGCCCTGGGGCCGGGCCATGTGCGGGCTCTCACCAGGTGGCGGCTGTAGGAGGAGCTGGCGCACTGCTGGGTGACGCCCATGCAGAAGCAGGGCAGGCAGCCGTCGGGGTTGCCAGCATGCAGGTGGAAGTGGTGGGGCCGGCAGTGGCTGCAGGTGAGTCCTTCCACCTGGGCCTGGGTTAGGACGGAGAGAGAGAGGCACACAGAGAGTAAGGGGAGCAGCCCCTGCCCACCCTGGGCCCAGGCCCTGCTCCCCACCAGAGGCTGCCTGATTTCCCGCCAGGCCTCAGATGGGGGTGCAGAGATGGGCCTGGGGGAGGGGCCCAGGACCAGCACCCTGGGGCGGCGAGAGGGACAGCCTCATGGTGGGTGGGCCTTGGACTGACCTTGCACTGGCACTGGCCGGCAGCATCACACTGACTGCTGACGCTGCCCCGGGGGTCACAGCCACAGCCAGTCGGCTCTGGCACCTGGCCATCTCCTGGGGTGGAGGGAAGCCACAGCTGGAGCCCCAAATCCGCCACCAAGCACCCCTATCCTCACCACCCCTGGGCATCTAAGTCGCCACTGAGCGAGGGAGCACTTATTTCTGAGAGCCTGCCACGTGTAGGGCACGGCACACTCTCTACAGCCCTCTGAGTTGGGTCCCTTCACCACCCCCATCTTACAAAGAAGGTTCAGAGGTAGCTGCTTGACCCAGGCCCCAAGGAGCGCAAAGGATGCCCTAGCTCCAGCCCTGGGGGGCAGCCTGGCCCCAGTGGCTTCCCTAACACTACTCACTTTGGCATGGCTGGCCCTGGCCGGGGTTGCCATGGTAACCTGAGTCACACCTGCAGGGAGAAAGCGTGATGAATGGTGAGCAGGAGCACAGAACACTGGAGAGCCTGCCGCAAGGCTGTGCAGGGGCCCAGGCGGGATGCAATGCCATCAAAGAGCTGGGAGAAACCAATCCGCTCAACTCACCCATTTTACAGATGGGGAAATGGTAGGAGAAGAGCAGGAATGTGCCCAAAGGCACACAGCCCTGAGTCAGTGGCATGACCGGGCCTCCAGCCCAGGGCCTTCAGCAAGAGTGAGGGGTTGGCGAGGACACTCGGGGCTGGCTGGGGCAGGGATCCCTAAGGGCTGTGAAGGCCAAGCTAGGCTTAGGTTTCAGCTCCCCAGGAGGGGAGCTGGGTGTCCGAGGCAAGCACTGAAGGTTCTGGCTCCTCTGGCCAGGAGGGCTGGGCCCGGCACAAGGACTCCAGGGACGGCCTCTCCTGCACACCCCCACCCTCCCTGCCAACCCCTCACCTCTCACAGTGACGCCCGCTATGGCCTGGGGCGCACGCGTCACAGGTGGGGTGTCCGTCTGTGTCCAGGAAGCAAGTGTGGGAGGCCCTGAGAGTGGTGGAGGGACAATTCCGGGTGAGAAGGTCAGCTGCCCCTCCCCCATCCCTCCAGGGCCAGGATAGAAGGGGGAGGCAGAGCAGGGCATGTGCTGGGCACTAGTCCAGAGCCCCATGTGCGCCTCCTCGTTTAACTCCCACTCAAAGGACTGACGTAGCTATGCCATTAGCCCCGTTTCACTGATGAGGAAGTCGAGGCCCAGGGAGTGAAGTGTGTCTTAGCCAAGGTGACACCTCAAGGAAGCTGGAAGGCCAGGATTGAACCACTGCCTCTCAGAGGGGCCTGGGAGGAAAGGGGTCTGGGACGGGGTGGTGGACATTTCAGGGGAGGGCAGGAAGAGGCAGGGGCTGGACGCACTGGCCAGCGGCGGGGGCTCCATGGCATGGGCACGGCTGGCAGTCCTGCGGCGTCCCCCGCTGGGCATCCCCATAGTAGCCCGTCTGGCACTGCTCGCACTGAGGGCCCTCTGTGTGGTGCTGGCAGCCCTGGAAGGGCAGAGTGTGGCGTGAGGGGAGGCCCCTGAAAGCTACAGCTCCTTGGGGTGAGACAGAAGGAGGGTGGGACTCACCTGGCAGGCACCTGTTTCAGGCTCGCAGACCTCCGAGTGGCCATGGCAGTTGCAGCGTTCACAGGTGCCCAGGTAGAGACCGCTGGGCATGCGGGTGTAACCTGTGTCACAGTCCTGGGGGCAGGAAGATGGCAGTGGGAGGGGCTTCCCCAGCAGGGCCAGACCTGGGCAGGTGGCCGGGGCTAAGGTGGGCCTGGGAAGGTGGGCAGAGCCAACAGAGGAGGAGCTGGGGAGCTCCTGGAGGGAGCTGGCTGGACAGGTGGCTGGGGCCCAGGGCTCACCTGGCAGGATGGGCCGCGGTACCCAGGCGGGCAGGTACAATGCTCCACTTGCAGTGCAGGGTCCTGGCCGGTGTTCTCAGGCACAGCCACGTCCATGCTGATGCCAGAGACCCTGGGTGCGACAAGACCCACCGTGAGTGGGCACTCACCCTGGGCGAGGCGTCCCTGGCATCCCTCACGTGGCTCATCTTGTGAATCCTCACAACAGCCCTGTTGTGGAGGCCTGTCAACCCCCAGCTGCTGTCAGTGCTGTGGCTAACAGCTCTTACCAACAACTTCCTCGAAAACCACCATCCCTCTTTCAGTGACCAGTGAGGGACTGAGGCAGGGTACAAAAGCCCCTGGGATGGACGATTCTGCGGTGATTTATACCCCAGAGCTCCCCGTGGGCTCACGCTGAGGTGAGGGTCAGCTCCTCCCCACTGCCTCCCCCTCCCTTGCGGTATTCCTGGAGGGCATTCCCCAGGTGAATCGTGCACACCCCAATCCCGTCTCAGGCTCTGCTTCTAGAGAGTCCCACCCAAGGCAAGCCCTGTGAGAGGGGTATTGTTATGCCCATTTACAGATAGAGAAATGGAGGCATAATAAGTCCACAAGCCTGTCGGTAGCAGAGCTGGCCTCCTGGCTCCATTCCTTGGCACCACCTAGCCCCAGGCACCCCCCGCACCCCCCCCCTTCCTGCCCCAACCCCAGGCACCTGCTTTCAGCCTGCTGCTGGGTGTAGGACGCCCGGATCAGCAGGGTGTCGACGTTGGCCAGCGCCATCAGCAGGTGCTCCCGCGTGGCCGGCTGCCCATCAGGCCGCTGCCATGCTTCCTGCCAAGGCAAGGTCACGAGTGCTGCGGCCCCTGAGAGTCTGTGGTGTCGGCGGCCCCGAGGGAGGGGAGCCTGGGGCCCGTGCTGCTCACCTCCCAGAAGGGCACAGCGAAGGAGCTGGGCTCGCCAGGGCTGGGCGCGCGGGCGGTGTGGTGCTCCAGGACGATGCCGTTGCCCTGCAGCACCACCAGCGGCTGCCCGTGCAGGGGCGTGGAGCCAGGCTGGGGCCGCTGGGCCACAGTGAAGCGCAGCTCTCCCCCATAGGAGGTCACCTGGGGCACGGAGAGGACAGGCTCGGCACTGCCACAGCACCCCGACACTCCTGTTTCCCAGCCTGTGCCTGTGCTATTCCTGCTGCCTGGACCCGCCCCCCACGCCCACCTTGTCCCCCAGGAAGCGCGGGGGGAGGCTCCAGAAGTAGGGTCCAGAGAGGAGGCTGTGGAAGGAGGAGAAGAGCAGCTCCCCAGGCGCAGCTGACCGGATGCCCTCCCTGGTGGTGTGGGTGCCTGCGGCATTGGTCAGGCTGAACTGAGTGGGCTCCTCAGATGCCCCCTGCACCTGGGAGGGGGACAGGGGCTTGGGATGAGGGCCATGGCCTGGGCCTGGCACTCGTCCCCCCAGGCCTGGGCTCTGCAGTCCCACCTGCCCACCGGCCCACCCGGCATAGGTACCTGGGCGCGGCTCCAGGAGGAGCTGGTGCACTGGCGGCTGACGCCCATGCAGAAGCACTTGAGGCAGCCATCGGGGTTGCGGGTACTCAGGTGGAAGGAGCCATCGGCACACTCGTTGCACAGGCGCCCCACCACGTTGTTCTGCAGGCACAGAGCACATTCTAGATGGAAACCCAAGGCCTGGGGGAGCCATGGAAATAGCACCCATGTTAGGCGTCCTGTCTGAATAATCATTCCCAGTTCACACGAGCTTATGCAACTGCTTTCCCCTTTTCTCTTTGGCTGCCAGGGTGTTCATCATTAAATTTAGATATCAAATTTATTAACTTGGTAAAAATTATTTACGGAGCATCTTGTGCACTGTGCTAAAACCATCACCTCATTTAACTCCCCTGTGTTTTGAGAGATAGATGGTATCTCTGAGGCTCAGGGTTGTAAAATGATGGTTCATTTGCTAATCCACTCTGGCTGTAAGGTCAGGATGGCCTGACTCCCACAACTGTCCAATTCTTTCTCCCACTGACACCGGTTCTCCCACTGGCTTGCGGCAAGTGAGTTCCCTTGTCAGCACCTGTGAAATGCTAATACCTACATCACTGTAGGTGAAATTGAGGTGAAAGCAAAGGTGCGGTGCAAGTACAACGGTCGCACAAAGAATGACTGGCAAAGGGTCTGGGACTGGAACTCAGGTCATGCTCTTTCCCTGATGCCAGGCCGCCTCCCACTCTCTCCCAGCTATGGCCCCAGGGCGGGGTGGGGGGCAGCGTGCATACCTTACAGCGGCAGGGCTCCCCCGAGGTCCCCATGCTGCCTCGCTCGTCACAGGACACAATATTCTGGTCTGAGGCACAGAGTAGGTGTCGGCAGGGCAGGAAGGAAGGGAATGGCATAGTGGGGCTCCCCAAAGATCATGGGGTCTGGGCTGGGCTCCAATATCTGGGGGAAGGGCAGGGAGGGTGGGCCTGGTGGGCAGCCCAGGGGCAGTGGCCACTCTACTCACGGATAGGCCTGCACTTCCCGCCTGGCTGGATGGGGTTGCCCTGGTATCCAGGGGCACAGCTGAGGGAGAGAGCGTTGTCAGCGCCCCTTCCGTGCCCTCACACATTACAGCCTACTTCCCCCAGGCCCCACCAGCTCTCACTCACCTCTCACAGCGGCGGCCGATGTAGCCTGGGGCACACGCGTCACATGTGGCTTGGCCATCCGTGTCTAAGAAGCAGGTGTCTGAGAACCTGTGGGCATCGGATGGGCACGGCACGGGGCACAGTGGGGGACAGGCCAGGCCCACACACCCACCCTGGGAAATGCCTGGAGCCCATGTGGACACAGGTAGGCTGCGAGACATGATGTCACTTCCCTGCCCACCTGTCCTCAAAAGAACGCTAGGAAGAGAGATGGGCCCATTATATAGAAGAGGAAACTGAGGCCCATAGAGGTCAAGGAGCATAGCAGAACTTAGTGACCGGGTTGAGATTTGAACCCAGGTCTCCCACCTCCCTTGCCTCCAGCCCACTACACTACCCCCTCCCCCCCCGACCATAACTGCCCAACCTGAGCCGGGTCTGACCTGCGGGAAGCATCAATGTATGGGCAGGGACAGGGCCGGCAGGCAGTGGCTGTGGCCTTTGTGGCATCCCCAAAGAAGCCGGTCTTGCACTTGTTGCACTGTGGCCCCTCCGTGTTGTGCTGGCAATTCTGGAGGCAGGGAAGGGAGCAGCTCAGGTTTCACAGAGTCGCTCCCTGGTTCCCAGTGGACCAGATGATGGGCTCTGGGGTGGGCCTTTGAGTCTGCCTGGCTTAGCCTTCCCCATCACGCTGGAATTACTCCACAGCTTTCCAGGTAGGGGAGCATCTGGCTACATCTCAGTAATGATGGGAACCTCACAAGCAGACTGTCCCATAGGTGGTTCCAGATGCCCGCTTTATACTGACCTAAACCTACCTCCCCCTTCCAATCTGCACCCACTCGCAGGTTCTGCCCTCTGGATCTGTTCCTTTTACCCATAACAACAGTCAGGGATTTGGAGACAACAGTTCTGGCCTGTTTGAGCCTTTTCTTCTGCCAGGTCCACGATCCCAGCTCCCTCTACTATTGCTCACAAATAAGCTATGATTTCTAGGCCCTTCCCACCAAGTCTGCCCTCCTACAGGCCATGCTGAACGGGGCACTTTCCAGGGCTGGTCTGACCAGTATGGAAAAAAGTACGACCTTCACCTCCCTTGTTCTGAACACCATACCCTGCTAACACAGCCAGAGATCATGAAAGGTTGGCAGCCACAGCTTCACTCTGGAAGCTTGAGGTTATGAGGGACCCCCAGCCTGTGCCTCCCCCACTGCCCTGGCCTGTGATCCTTTCTGGTGCCCAAGGGACAGCTGGCACGACTCACCAGGCAGTGGCCATACACGGGATCACAGGAGCTGGCGTGGCCATTGCAGTTGCAGCCAGAGCAGGTGCCCAAGTAGGGTCCGCCTGGCACCCGGGTGAAGTGAGCCTCACAGCTCTCACAGGACAAGCCAGAATAGCCAATGGGGCATCTGTGGGGGCAGGACCAAGAGAGTGGCTGCAGGAACCACGAGGCCCTGCTATTTCTCCCCTACCCTGTCTGGGATCTCCGTGTTCCCCAGCCGTGCTTGGTCAGGCACCTGCACTCCTCCACACTGTGGGCGCGGCCGTGGCTGGTGGCGTGGGTGACAGTGGTGTCCATGGCAATGTCGCTCAGTCCCACACTGGCCATCTTGGCATTGTACACCGTCTGGATGAGTACAGCTTCCAGGCCCTGCAGCACCTGCAGCATCTCCGCCCGCTGCACCGGCCGGCCGGACTCGTGGACCCAGTGCTCCTGGGTGTGGATGGAGGCAGGGAGGTCACAAGTCAGCACCCACCCAGCCTGCAGCCCCCTCACCCCCAGCCCCGAGGGCTCCGGCGCCACCCACCTCAGAAAACTGGACCTGGCGCTGGTTCAGAGCACCGGGCTGGGTGGGCGTGTGGCTTCGGGAGAGCAGGCGATATCCTGCACCCACAAGGATCACGTCTGGCCGCTGCACCGGCTCCAGTGTGCCACGCGCCAGCTCATAGCGCACCTTGTAGCGCAGGGAGCCACCGTAGGAGTCCACCTGGCCAAGACAGGGTGGATCAGGGCAGCGCAGCCATGGGCACGCTTGATGCCCACTGTACTCCTCCCCCCACCCCGCCTACTTGCCCTCTGCTCCCACTGATGCTCACTGTGTGCCCAGCACGGAGTTGGGCACAATGATGCAGACATAGGTGAGACTCGGGCTCTGCCTCTGGGGTGCCCAGTCCGCTGGGGGGGAGCATGATAGTGTGGTGCAACAGGTACCCAGGGAGGCCAGAGGAAAGGCACTGAGTCCAGCCTAGGTCTGGGGGAGAAGTCAGGCAGGGCTTCCTGGAGGAGGTGATACCAAGCTCCTCCCACAGGCTTAGTCAGCATTCACCCTAACCCAAGAGTGTAAGGCAGAGACCCTGCCCTGAACGCACGAGCTGCTGCCCACAGAGGGCTGAGCTGGGGCTTGACCATACCTTCCCCCCGGAGCTGAGTCTGCCGTGCTGCCCGCCAACTTCAGAGGGAGCGGAGCCCGGGTAGGTTCTGGCAGGCAGTGAGGGGCTCAGCCCTTTCCCCACCCAGGGCAGCAGCCCAGCCTCTCACCTTGTTGCCCAGGAACTGCTCAGGCAGAGCCCAGAAGGAGTCGTGGATGAGGAAGCGGCGGGACAGGTCGACCAGCTGGAACTCCTGCACAGCCACGTCAACCTGCAGCTGGGTGGAGGAGAGGGGCGACATGCCGGGCTGCGCAGGCATCGTCACGTTCACGCCTGTGGGAGGCAAGGGAGCGTATTGGTCTGCAGCATGTGCGTGTCAGGGCCCTCAAACACTGCCAGAGACCCATGCCAGGCCCAGACACCCACCTGGAGGGGCGGCAACCTAGAAAGATGGGCAAGGTCTGGGGGAAAAGTGATTTAGAGAGAGTGTTGAGTCTCTTTCCCAAAGCCGAGTAAAAGCCAAGTTTTTTTTCCCTCCCAAAGTTTGGGAGGAGTGTTTCCCAAAGCATGCTCTGGGGAAGTTATGGGGTGGTGGCTGGGAACCATTTGGGAATCACAGGGTCAAAGAAAGGTCAAGGGGACTCTGCAGCAGGACTTCTCAGGGCCTTTTGTTTGCTAACAGATCCATGAACTGCCAAGGTTGGAACAGCCCTGCGGGGGGCAGCAGGGAGCTACAAGGGGCTGAAGAGCAGGGGCCGGCACCACAGTGCTGGGCCCAAGTGTGGCTCCTCCGCCCTGTGCGGGCCTGTGCGAGCCTGGGCAGAGGCCTCAGTTTCCCTATCTGTAAAATGGGGGTAACAATGACCTCTCTCACGGGGTTATTATGAAGATAAAATGAACAGACTGATGTAAAATCCTTAAAGGATCAGGGCCCAAAGGAAGTGTTCAAAATGGTTAGCTGCTGCTGTTACGATGGGTCGCCTAGTCTAACCCTCTCCCACACACACAGCTTCCTCCCAGATCTCTAAGGCAACGCCATCCAAGAGAACTTACTGCACCTGTGGAGCTCTTCTAGTGCTCCAGCATGGCACTAGGCACGTGTGGCTGCTGAGCACGTGAAATGTGGCTTCTGTGAGTAAGGAACTAAATTCACTAATTTCAATTTCGAGAGCCACACAAGGCTAAGGGCTACTGCACTGGACACAGTGCTTAGGGCTAGAGAGCTCGTTAGCTCTGAAGCAGTCCCTCTCAGCTCTCTTAGAAAGTTCTTCCTTATACCAAGTCTACCTCTGTCTGCCAAGAGCTTCGCCCCTTGGTCCTGACCTCCTTCCCTCCCTCTGTGGATGCTCTCAGGCCCCCTCCATCCTGGCCCCCGTCCATGCACAGGCCACCTGCTCACTCAGGAATCCCTGCCCCAATGGCCATCCGTGAGTCGGCCTCTAAGTAGCCGTAGGATCCCAGGGAAACCCACAACCTCCTGGCGCCCCAGGGCTCTCATCTGTAAAACAGTGAAAATGGCCCTGACCCTGCAATGATTACTGGCAATTCAGCGACGGTGTGTCGTGCCCATGATGCAGAACAAGTGCTCACCCCACAGTGGCCACGGCCATTCTTATTCTAATTACACTGGGGACAACTCTGGGATGAGATTAAGCTTCACACACATGCACTGATCCTCAGAAAGGCCATGAAGGCTGTGAGAAAGGAGGGCTGCCTAATGTCGGCTGGTAAATGACAGAGGTAGGACTTGAAGTCAGCCCGCCGGACGTCCTGGCCCACATTCTTAGCCACCCTGACATTTAATCTCCCGGGCCAGCCAGAACTGTGTCCAAGGCCTGCTGTTACTTCTGGGAAAACTGAGGCTCAGAGAGGCCAAGAGACTTGCCCAAAGCTACATAGACAGTAAGTGTGCAGCTGGAGGTCAGCCCTGAGCTCCAAAGACACCAAAGCCTGTGGTCTTATGCTCTGGGGACACTGGCACCTCTCACTGAGAATGAGGCTGATGGTGACAATGACATCGGAGAACCCTTACTGGATGCTGACCATAGACCAAGTCCTAATCTGAGTGGCTTATACAGATATTAACTCTTTAAGTCCTTACAGCAATCTAAGAGGTAGCTGTTATTTTATCCCCATTTTGCAGATGAGAAAACTGAGATGTAAGACAGTCAATGACTTAGCCAGGGGCACACAGGTAGGACACGTCACAGTCAGATCTGAGCCAAGAATTTGGCTCCAGAGTCCATGCTCTTTGTAACCCGAAGCGGGCAAATATCAAATGTGGATTTGGGTTTTCCTAAAACTGTCTATCTTCCCCTGAAATGGTTTTCTTTCCAGGGCTCAGGATTTCTTCCGGAATTCTGTGTCTCTCCCCCAACTTGGGCCCCGCCTGTCCAGCACACACGGCCTCTCTCTAAGCCCACTGGAGGGCCGGTGCCCTCCTCCCACCCACCACGGTGCCTGCCTTTCTGCGCACCCTTGAAATCGTCAGGCTGGTCAAAGCGCAGCTGGATCTGGTCCCGGAAGCGGCGGCTACTCTGGCACAAGCTGGTGACCCCAAAGCAGAAGCAGGGCAGACAGGAGGCGCTGTCCTCCAGGTAGAAGTGGCCTTCGGGGCAGGGTCCTGCTGGGAGTGGGCAACAGCTGGCCACCGGCGGGCAGATCCCCCACCCCCACCTGTCCCTCCCTGCGGGACCCGGCCCTTCCCACCGCCAGGAGCCCCCCACGCCCCGGCCAGCACCTCGCTGCGGGATGAGCTCCAGGACGCCATCGGGGATACTGAACACCATGCCACGGGCATTCATGGCCTCGCAGGTGTAGGCCCCCTGGTCTGCCTCCTTCACGTCACGGATGGTCAGTGTGCCGCGGCCACCCTCGCTGGTCATTGTCACTCTGGGTGGTCACCGAGACAGAGGGGTCAAGCCTCGGCCGCTGGCCTACCCTCCCCCGCAATCCCACCCGCTCCTTGAGCCAGAGCCTGTACCTGGGGTGAGAGGGGATGTGGCCCCAGTTGAGCCTCCAGTTGATGATGGGGGTGGGCATGCCGATGGCCACACAGGTGAAGGTCACCGTCTGGCCCCGGGAAGCCTGGACTGACTCCTGGGGTGGGGTCACCACCTGCGGGGGCACTGGGGAGACATGAGAGGTGTGAGGAATCAGGCTTGGAGCTGTGGAGAGAAGCACCGGGAACCCAGCCCAGGGGCCCAGATTTTGCCCGCGCCCCCCAGCTCTGCTCACTGCAGCCAAACTCGTCGCTGCGGTCGGGGCAGTCGCTCTCCTCATCACAGTGGAAGCTGGCCGGGATGCACGTGTTGGTGGAGACACAGCGGAACTGCGTGGGCCCGCACACATCCTCGGGGCGCTTGGCAGCTGGGGACAGAGCCAGGCGGGGTGGGCATGGGGGCTCAGGCCTCAGGACCACCCCCTCCCTACCCAGCAGCCCACCCTGTCCATCTCCACCAGGGGTCCCCAGGGTCACCCGCTCATCTTGCCCACATGCTACACTGCTGCCCTTGCAAGGCCCGGCCACTGCTGCCACATCGTCCACACGTGTCACAGCCACAAGTCTGCTGTCAAACAGCCTGTCAGCACACCCAGCCCCACCGGTCACTCCACCTATACTCCCCAAATGGGCTCACACCTGTCGTGGTACAGTCACACCCACAGTGCGCTTGGTCCCTTGCACACTCAGCCACCCTCACACGAACAAGCTGTCAAAGGCACAGCCCAAACAGCCAGCCCCTCTGGACATTGGAGAGTACCCGACTCTGCTCTCTCTACCGGAAAGGCCTTGCCAGGGCTGAGCACAGCCCACCCCCAGCCCCAGCCCTGCCATCCTCCTGCAGGCCTCCACGCTTTGAAACACCAGAGCCTACCTCCCAGGGCCCCACTGTGGCCCGGGGACGGCGTCTGACCTGAGAGCGGCCACCTATCGTTGGGGGAGGCCTGGCTTCAGGCCTGGGCCACAAAGGGGCACCTCTCCTAGATGGCGGCCCAGTGTTCCTCCTCAGGGAGACCGAGCTTGAGACAGACAGGCAGGGACAGAGGACTGAGGGGTGCAGAAGCGGAGGCCACATGTCCACAGGGAAGGAGCCAGCGGAGGCCAGGAGGATATCAGCTCCTGAGGCCACTCAGGATGGCTATTTGTCACATCGTCCATTGTCATCTCGACCAGCCCTCCTACTTTCCCCCACAGAAGGCTCTGAGAAGGGCTCTTCAACGAAAGCCTCATTTCCTTTCTCTCTCCCAAAGGGCCGGTGTTGCCAGGCGATCAGCAAGCTCAGAGCCCAGGAAGGGCATCAGCAGACCCTGCCAGTGGCATGGCACTGCGTTTTCCCAGCATGTACAGCAGAAGCGGGGAGGTCGAGGGAAGGCCTGCCTGAGAGCAGGCGTGGCTGCACGCACTCAGGCATGACCCAGGGTCAAAGAGAAATGGCTGAGGGGTGATCCTCAATCTCGGACTGACAGGCCCCAGGTTTAACCCCACGGACAGGGCACACGAGATGCTCCTGGAGATGGTCTCTGGGTCTCCATCTCAGGCCTCTTCACCACCCCTCCTTCATTCAACTGTCGGCCATAACACTGACAGGATGGACAGATGGGTGAATACATGGATGAGGAGGAGGAAGGATGCTGGACAGATGGACAGATGGATAAACTGCTGGGTGGATGGATGGTTGGATGAGAGAGAAGGATGTTGGATAGAGAGATAAGTGGATGGATGGAAGGAAGGAAGGAAGGCAGGCAGGTGGAGGGAGGGAGAGGAAGGAGGGAAGAAAGGGAGGAAGGACAAATAGATGGCTGGATAGTGGGATAGGCAAGAAGATGGATAGGAAGGAGGAAGGATGTTAGATGGATGGAGGGAAGGAGGAGGGAAGGATAGATGGATAGTGGGATGGGTGGAGAGATGGATAGAGGGGAAAGGATGCTGGATAGATCATGGATGGATGGGTAGATGGATGGATGGTTACATGGACAACTGGACAGAGCGAGGGGTAGATGGATGTGAGAGAAGAAGGATGTTGGAAAGATGGATGATGAGTAGGCAGAGAGATGAACAATTAACTCAGAACCAGCTCTACCTGAAAAATCTCAAAACCCATAAGGGTAAGTAAGGCTTTGGCTCACACATACATCCAGGACCCCATCATCCAGGGACCCCGTATATCAAGCCCTCTGAATCATTCGTCTGACCTACACACAAGCATAAACAAAAAGAAGTTGGGAGCGGATGTGGCTCAAGTGGTTGAGCACCTGCTTCCCACATAGGAGGTCCCGGGTTCGGTTCCCGGTGTCTCCTAAAGACAGAAAAACAAACAAACAAACAAACAAACGAAAAAAACCAACTCAGGAGAGCTGACGTAGCTCAGTGGTTGAGCACCGGCTTCCCACATACGAGGTCCTGGGTTCAATCCCCGGCCCCAGTACCCCCCCCCACACACAAAAAGACGTGTAATGGTAACAAAAATGAAGGAAAATAATGTAGAGACATTAACCACAGGCAGTCTACCACACTGCTTGCTACGTGGGCCAACTCAGAGCTAGGAGCTCTCACTGCTCGGGGTCAGAGAGAGCGCTAAACCTCCCCATCTGTCCCCAGGGCTTCACCACGTAGCCAGTGAGCGCCATCAAACCTGCTCAGGAAGGGGCGGGGTAGGGGCAGACTGGGCCTGGGCAGGGCTGGGGGTGCCAGCTGGACCCTCACTCACGGCAGCCGGCCTCATCGGTGCGGTCCTCACAGTCGTAGTCACCGTCACAGCGCCACAGCTTGAGGGCACAGTGCCCGTTCCCGCAGGGGAACTCGTTGGGCTCACAGGGCGCAGTGGGGCCTGGGTGGACCAGGAGGGGTTCAGCCAGCAGCCCTGCCCTG
>JAQZBX010068095.1:0-15814 GCA_029593785.1 Cabassous unicinctus
TAAGAGAAACCAAGGAGAACTTAAATAAATGGAAGGACATTATGTGTTCACAGATTGGAAGACTAAATATCATTAACCCTATCCAATTCTAGGGATACAGGCCATTATATATTTTGTCATAACCTACAAAATTGTGCAGGACAGAGTGTAAATTATAATGTAAACTATAGTCCATGGTTAGTAGAAATGCTTCAATACAAGTTCATGCATTGTACCACATGTACCACAATAATGAAGGATGTTGTTAATGGGGGAAATTGTGGGAGGGGGAGGGAGTAGGGAATATGTGAATCCCTTAAATTCGTATAGTTTTTAATGTAACAGTTATGTAATTAATGTTTCTTTAAAAATTAAAAAAACTAATTAAAAAATATCAATTCATCCCAAAGTGATTTGTAGATTCAACACAATACCTATAAAAATCCCAGTACATTTCTTTTTTCACAGAAATGGAAAAGCAAATTAGCAACTTTATTTAGAAGAGTAAGGAGTTCTGAGTAGCCAAAAATGTCTTAAAAAAAGAACAAAGTTGGAGGACTCATACTTCCAGACCATAAAGTATATTACTTAGCTATAGTGGCAAAAACAGCATGGTACTGGCATAAAAATAGGCATGTTGATCAGGGAAATCTAAGTGAGAGTTCAGAAATAGATCCTCACATTTACGGTCAAATGATTTTTGACAAGGCTGTCAATCCTACCCTGGTAGGCCAGAAGTCTATTAAACAAATGCTGCAGGGAGAACTGTATATACATATCTAAAAGAAATAAAGAGGACCCTATCTCAAACCTTATACAAAAATTAACTCAGAATGTATCAAATACCTAAATATAAAAATTACAAACTATAAACTTCTATAAGAAAACATTGGGAAACATCTTCAAAATCTTGTGGCAGGCAGTTGTTTATTAAACTTTACACCCAAAGCCCAAGCAATTAAAAGTTAGTTAAATGGGACCTCCTCAAAATTAAACACTTTTGTTCCTCAGGAAATATTGCCAAGAACATAAAATGTCAACTTTCTCAATTGGAGAAAATATTTGGAAACCACATATCTAATAAGGGTTTTATATCCATGTTATGTACAGAGATCATATACCTCAATGATAAACAGACAAGTGACCCAATTTTAAAAAGAACAACACACTTGAATAGACATTTTTCCAAAGAAGAAATAGATAGGACCAAAAAGCACATGAAAAAATTCTCAGCATTATTAGCAATAGGAAATTAAAATTGTATACCATTTCACACCTTATGGAATGTCCATTATTAAAAAAAAAACAACTGAAAACCACAAGTGCTGGAGAGGACGTGGAGAAATAGAACAGTCCTTCACTGTGGGTGGAAATGTAGAATGTTGAAGGTTTTGTGAAAGACACCCTGGCAATACATCAAGAAGCTGAGATATAATTGCCATATGTTCCAGCAAACAATTTACTATGAATATATTCAGAAAAACTGATAGCAGAATATGAACTAATATCTGCATATTGAAGTTCACAGCAGCATTATTCCCACTTGCTAAAATATGGACCAGCCCACACTGGTCCACACATGAAATTATAGTCCATGCTTATATGGGCTATAATTAGTAGCAATATTTTGACAATGCTCTTTCACAGTTTTAAAAAACGTTTCACAACAATGCAAGTTGTTCGTGGTGGGGTGAGGTATGGGAGCCCTGTATGATGATATGTATGTTTGTTCTGAAAGTTTACGACTTTACTATATACTTAGTGCTCATGTATGTACATGTATGAATGATATAAGTCAATTAAATTTTATACAGAAGACTTATGAGAGCATTTTTGTCAAACTTACCATATTACAGATGAAAAAACTGAAGAATAAAGAATTGAAAGCATTTTACCAAGATTAGTTGCTGAGACTACTTGAAGATCTCCTTATTCCAAGGGGGAAACATTTCCATAGCATTTCTACTACCAGATTGCCAAGAGAAAGAAGTCTCATGATCCCAGGGTAGAAAGGATTCCCCTTCACATTTTTACTGTTGCTATTTAGATGCTTGCTCTACACAACTGAGGAATTTATATCTTATTTACATTATATTTAAAAATAGAACAAACTTTTGGAAAAATTTACTGATGACATATAGCACTAGAATCCTCAGTCATTGCATAGGAAAAACAGAATAAGAGGTAAATAATATTAGCCAAAAGAGAAAATTATTTTGGTGGTAGAAAAGATTTTGCTTGAAATTGCAGGGCACCACACTCCTGAGCTGTCAGCCTTGCCTGTAGTGTCTAGATGTCTCCAGAGCACTCAGGAGTCCTGCCATTTGAGGCAATTTTTACTGTGGCAGTTAATGAGATCCTGCTGAGTCATGCATAAACATAACATCTTGAATAACTTCAGGACTCACTTTGAAGTCCCTGAGACATATAAACTCATTTGTCTTTAACTTTTCCCCCTTTTGGTCAGGTCTTTTTCCAGTTGCATTGCGAGTTAGTAATTGGTAGTAATGCCTTGGTGCCAGGGAGGCTCATCCCCAGTAGCCATGTCCCACACTGGGTGAGGAGGGAAGACAATGTATTTATATGTTGAGTTTGGCTTAGAGAGAGGCCACATTTGAGCAATAAGGAGGCTCTCAGGAGATAACTCAGGCAAACTATAATGCTAGACTAAGTTTCAATTTCAAAGAAAAAGGTTTATAAGTACAGTCATCAATATCAAGGGCCCATCAATGGTCCATCTTCTTTCATTAGTCACTGCTCCTGTCCTCAGGGGATTCTTGCTGCCCCATTACAGAATGTGGCAGAAATCCCCAGGATGGGAATTGGATATTCTTTGGTTTTTGTTTGAATCTCCACCCACCCTAACAATGCTTCATGAACACTTGAATCCTTTCATATGCCTTATAGGTGTGCCCCCGGTGAAATTCCTCCTATTGATTCCCTATCACACCCCACACCAATGTTCCTCTCTTGCCACAGTTGTAACACTTCTGTGATCAAAAAGTTTTTCAAAAATGAAGCCTACAAACTAACTGAATAAAATTAAAAAGAAAATGAAATAATAATGATAATTTTGGAAGTGACAAAATACAAAAAATTAAAAAGAATTTGAAATAATAAAAAATAAAAAATAAATAAATAAATTTTGGCATTTACTCTTTCATCATTGTAAGATTGGTTGTCTTGTATGTACAGTAACATTTTCTTCCATTCCCACAATGTCTTATTTTTTTCATTTTATCTTCAAAAAAGCTTTAAGTTACAGAAAATCCATGCACAGAATATACAGAATTCCCATATACCCAACATTCTCCCCCTTTTCCAGTTACCCTTATTAATAACATTTTACTTATGAGTGGTATATTTGCTAAAATTGATGTACAAATATTGAAGCATTTCTACTAACCATGGTCAATGATTTACATTAAGGCTTATATTTTGAACCACATATTTTTAATAAATTCTTATGAAATTTAACATGGCCTGTATCCATCATTGCAACAATTACAATGTCCCCAAAATGCTACATGTTCCATCTATTCTATTCTTTCTTGCCCCTCCTATCAAGACCCACGGCAATCACCAAGCTTCATTCCTTGAAGAACACGATTCATAGTTACTTGCAAGAACATTGACGGCTTGACATACAGGGCTTTCCTCCTCTATTAGCCACCACCTATACTCTCTAGAGACTTCTGCCCCTGTCTTTGAGAACATAGAAGAACTCCTCAGGATGGGATTCCAACACCTTCTTGTTAGTTGTGTGGGTATCAACACTGACACAATGCACTATCACAAGATGAACACTCACAGGTTCATCCTGGGATGTCCCAGGTTCATCCTGTCCCACATGCCCCCCATATTCAACACTCTAAACCAGTAATTTTTCCCTGCTGTTTATGCCAAAAAATTCCCAACATAGTTAGTACAAGAGTTGATAGGTTTATGTACAAGAGACTTAAATCCTTGGGCTTTCCATGTTTCAATTAAACCCTGAGTCTCAACAGAGTTGCAACACCTACTCTCCAGTTCATTGGACTCACCCAGGACAACTAACAAGGAAATGATGATGGACAATGACCACCCCAAGGAACAGAGAGTGTCTAAAACTGCAAACAAGTTAGTCACATTCATCTGTCCCATGGCATCTAAGCCCTCTCTCAGAGACAGATTGGGCATCACCATCCCAGAATCCTCAGGATTGGGGAATGAACAATGGACAAGAGTAGACTTACTGTTATTCTATTATAGACTTATTGTTATTCTAGCAATGGAAGAACTTTTATCGTTGATGTGGAGGCAGTGGCCACGGAGGTTCTGAGGGGAGGGAAAGGGGAAACATAGGTATAATATGGGGACATTTTCAGGACATTGGAATTTTCCTGAATGATGTTGTAGAGACAGATACAGGTGATTATGTATCTTGCCATAACTTACAAGATTGTGCAAAAGAGAGTTTAAACTATAATGTAAACTATATAGTTTAGTGGCAATGCTCCAATATGTGTTCATCATTTGTAGCAAATGTACCACTATAATGAAGGATGTTGTTAACAAGGGAAAGAATGGGAGGGGTAGGGAGTGGGGCAAATGGGAATCCCCTACATTTTTATGTAACAATTATGTAATCTATCTTTAAAAAATAAAAAAAAATAAAAAAGAGTAAATAGGATAGAGAATGTGGCCACAGCTCTGGCTACACACAGATATTGGAGGAGTCTAAAAGAAGAGAAATATTGATAATAATTAAAAAACATTGCAAAGTGAAAAATAATACTTTAAAATACTAAATAATTTATAATATTAGTATGATTTTAAATGTCTTAAAACTTATTATATTAGAGATCTCCTATGAGATCTGACCATGACCGACACACCCAGAGAGAGGGAACTAAATTCAAGTCCATCTTTTTGATGCAACTTAAAGGGAGTAAAATTTTTTTGTTGGAAAGGAAGCAAATGTCTAAAGACAACTTCAATTGTTTATAAGCCTCAACAAAATTCCAAGTTATTTGAAGATGATAATAGATATTTAACACTTATTTTAAAATTTGCATTTTACCAAGTATTTTTAAAATGTTTTTTTTAATTTTGAATACACCAAATATGTGTATGGGAGAATTTCGTCCTAATCTGACTTATTGCTAGAGTCCATTTCTTCCATTTCCTGTATTTGCATCCAACCATCCACAAAAATATTTTATAAATATATTTTTCTTAACAGAAGTTTTCAGCTAACAAAACAATTATGCACTCAGTCAGAATTCCCATACAACTGTCCTCCATCATCACACTAACACTGTAGTGGAATATTTCTTACAGATCATGATAAAATATCATGAAATTTTTTCCACCAGCCATGGTCCATACAATTCATTTGAAACTCATTTTCCATATTCCGCCTTCATCATCATGCCACGATCTTTGTGTGTATATGGTATATCTGTTTTGATGACTCTTGCATTTTAATATTTTCCACATAGTCATGAGTTTGACTAGTGGTTTTTTCATTTTACTTCTATATTTGAACCACCACCACACCCCCACTGCAAAACTGAATTAAAGCTTAGTTACTGTTCTCTAGGATTCCATTCTTTTCTCTCTCCTTCTTGTCTAATGAGCATAGGCACTGGAGGCACCATAACAAGGTATGAATTGGTAGAAATACTTGGTTGCAGAAAAGTCAGACATTCTTATCTCCTCCTTCCTGCCTGTCTTTTCTGAGTGAGTATCATTTGGGGAGAGTTTACTATTCTGCATGATTAGTAAAGATGATCCACCTCTGCTGCCCAAGATTTATGTGGTGATTAGTTTACACCATTCCTAAAAATTCCATTTCAAGTGATGCTTTAGAGCTGGGCATGAGCAGCAACCCTGGCAAATGAGGTTTTCCTTAGTGCTTGGGGGAAGTTTCCATGAAGCCAAACGAGAAAAAGAATGACATTTACTTCTTTTACATTTGAACAAAATATTTTATAAAATGAGATAGAATATATGAAGGTTTCTAGTAATGGAATGTTTATTAATTAATTTATGTAAATAAACATGTATAGACTGTGTATAAAATATATACATGTATAGCTATAATATTTATGTATCATATAACACTACACACATACATGCATACATACACATTCACACAATATTTGCCTGTGGTTCTATATATTGTGTGAAGTGATATTACATTTACTCGTTTTTCTTGAGGGTAAGATTCTCAAAAGATATTATTCAATGGTTTTGAAATTATAAAATCTAAATTCACATAAAAATTCACCCAAGTGGAATTCATGAGAGTTAGTGGAATGATAATAAATCTAAGAGGGTCAAGTTGCCATCTGTATAAAGGAGATCAATTTCCTTGGATCCAAAATTGATTTAACTTCATAAGAAGAAAATTTATTTTAACCATCAGTAGACTTCCTAATACGAAATATAAAGTTCAAATAAATCATCATTTATACAGAGGCATTCAGGACATCATGGCATAAGAGCAGAAATATCAAGTGTTTAAAAATTTGTACATTTTTCACATATTAAATTCTTTGGAATGGGCTGTTCTTAAGTCTTACCTAAGAAACTTACCTGAAACAAAGAGAACTTTTTTAAATTTTATTTTATTTTTTTAAAGGAGCTTTAGATTATATAAATACTACATCAAAAATATAGGGGATTCTCATATACCTTACCTCCTCCTCCTCCCACATTTTATGCCATTAACAATATCTTTCATTAATGTGGTTCATTTGTTACTTTTTTCATATTTTTACATTTATTGAAGTATATCACTCATACATAAACATACATAAACCATAACTGTATAGTAATGGTTGTGAACTTACAAAACAAACATACAAAACATCATACAGGGCTTTCATACCTCAGCCTACCCCCAATACCTTGCATTGTTTTGAAATATTTTTTACTAATGATGGAACAGCTTCCTTAAAATATTACTTTTAACCAAAGTATCTTACATTTGGTGTATTTTTCCCCAACCCACTCCATTATAGTACTAATAATTAATTTTATATCATTTATGCATCAACATACATAAACAGTAAGTATATAGTAAAAGTTTTGAACTTATGAAGCAAACAAGCATAACATCATAGAGTGGTCACATACATCAACCTATCACCAATACCTTGCATTGTTTTGAGAAATTTTTTACAATTTATGAAATACTCAAAATCTTACTAACTATAGTCTATATCTTATTTGTTGTATTTTTCCCCCAGCGCACCCTATTATTATTTTTTAAAAATATTTTTATCACACAAGCTGTGAATTTACAGAACAATCATGCACTTATGCAGAATTCCCATGCAACAACTCTCTATCAATACACCACACCATGGTGGAATATTTGTTACAGATTGTGAGATAATGTCATCAGACTATTACCACCAACCATGGTCCATATCATACACTGGCACAATATTTCCATATTCCCCCATTATAAACACAGTACATCTTTGGCAGAAATGCATGAATATTATAATACTGCTGTTAACCACAGTCCATAGGTCATTCCAGTTGTATTTTCCCCATGCTTCTCCACATTCCCATCCCCCTGCAATACTGACACAGATATGCTGTACCAGACCAAGGACACTCTTGCTTCTATACCATCAACCACAATTCTTACACACCTCTGGTTTTACTTTATTCATACTCAAGATTATTCTCCAGCCCTCTTTCAATTGACATAAATACCTAGACTACCCTTTCCAGCCACATTCCCATTTATAAACCAGCTGTTATTCACTATACTGTGTTACCATCAACTCTATACATTTCCACACTTTTACAGTAAATTTAATTGAAACAACTACATACATTAAGCATCAGTAGTCCGTCTCAGCCCACCTTTTATCTCCTTTAAGAATAATCCACCATCTACCACCAGGTCATAAAGCTTTCTTCTAGAAGCTTTATGGTTCTTTTTTTAATATTTAGGTTTTTTTTATCGATTTTGAGTTAATTTTTGTATAGGTTGTGAGATTGCCTATGGATATCCAATTGTCCCAGCACCATTTGTTAAATGGACGATTCTGCCTGAGCTGGGTGGTTTTGACAGACTTGTCAAAAATCACTTGGCCATAGATGTAAAGGTCTGTTTCTGAATCATCAATTCAGAAACAATTTATTGAAGTATATAACTCATACATAAACATACATAAACAATAACTGTATAGTAATGTTTGTGAACTTACAAGACAAACATACAAAACATCGTCTGTCTATATGTCAGATGGTCTATATGTCTATCTCTATGCCAGTACTATGCTGTTTTTACCACTTGTATTAGTCAGCCAAAGGAGTGCTAATGTGAAATACCAAAAATGGGTTGGTCTTTATAAAGGGTATTTATTTGGGATAGAAGTTCACAGATACCAGGCCATAAAGCATTAAGTTTCTTCTCTCACCACAGTCCATTGCCACATGTTAGAGCAAGACAGCCGGCGTTTGCCAAGGTTCAGGCTTCTGGGGTCCCTCTCTTCCCTGAGCTGCGTTTCTCCCTGGGCTTCGCTCCTGTTTCCTAGCCTTCTGACATCCTACCACAAGGTCCTTGGAAGTGGTCTACAAATGATTAGTGGGCCCATGGCCCAGATTGAGCAGCTAACAGGGATAATCTGAAAGACCTACAACAGGTTGAAAGAAGAATCAAAGAATGGCAGTAACACAGAGCCTCCCACCACTAAATACCTAGGAAAGAGAAAAATTGAGTATCAGAGTAAACTTACCACCATAATCAGATGCCTAGACATCAGCCAAAAATTACAAACCATACTATGAAAAAGGAGGAAATGGCCCAAGCAAATGAATATATCAAAACCCCATATGAGGTGAAGCATTTGAGACAACTGATGAATGAGATTCATACAAGTTTACAAAATCAAATTAATGAGTTGAAAGAGAATATGGGTAAAGGGATAAAGGACATCAGAAGGACACTGAGTGAGCATAAGGAAGAATTTGAAAAACTGGAAGATTAACAGAGATCATGGGAATGAAACACATGATAGGTGAGATAAAAAACACATTTGAAGCATACAACAGTTGAAACAAAATAATAGAAGAAAGAAGACAGACAAGCTTACATTGAAGGCAAATAGCAGAGAGAGAAAAGAATAGCAAAAATTGGCTCAGGGAGCTGAATCATAACATGAAGCACAACAACATACTTGTCAAGGGAGATCCAGAAAGAGAAGAGAAGGAAAAAGGGCAGTTGGAGTATTTGAAGAAATAATGGCTAAAATTTTCCCAACTCTCATGAAAAAATGTCCAGAAGCAAAATGTATCTCAATCAGAATAGACCTACTCCAAGAAATATATTACACAGAATGTCAAACTTCAAAGATAATGAGAAAATTGCAAGAATATTAAGGGAGAAGAAAAATATCACACATAATAAGTGATGGCCAGTAAAGGCTTAGTGCTGATGTCTCATCAAAAACCATAGTGGAGAGAAGGCAGTGGAATGATATAATTAGGATACTAAAAGAGAAACATTGCCAGCTGAGAATTCATTATATGGCAAAATTGTATTTCAAATATTAAGGTGAGTTTAAAATATTCACAAATAAACAGAAACTAAGAGAGTTCATGAAAAAGAATCTGCTTTTGCAAGAATTATTAAAGTGAGTCTTACAGTATGAAAGAAAAAAGCAAGGGAAAGATCTTGGGAGAGAGTGTAGAAAGCCGGGAATGATAATCACAAGAGGAAAAACACAGAATGAAAGAAGATATGACATAATAAAATCAAAGAATAAAATGATGGAAGTAAATAATGGATTTACTGTAAAGTCATTGAATGTGACTGCATTAAAGTCTCCAATCAATAGAAAAAGCTTCCTCAACATGGTAAAGGATATAAACAAAAAACCTAAAGCTAACATAATAATAGTGAACTGCTGAAGGCTTTTCTTCTGAGATCTGAAACAAGACACGGAAGCCCACTGTCACTGCTCTTATTTTGTTTTATATTAGAATTACTTATTGGAACAGTTTGGCAAGAAAAAGAAATAAAAGGCATCCAACTTGGTCATGACTAACTACAATTTTCATTATTTGCAGATGACCTGATCCTATACATAAAAAGCCCTGAAAAATCTGCACTAGAGCTTCTGGAGATGATAAAGGAGTTCAGAAAAGTGGCGGGACATAAGATCAACAGGCAAAAATACAAAGCATTTCTATACACTAAAAATGAGCAATCTGAGGGGGAAATAAAGAAAAAATTTCAATTTACAATAGCAACTAAAAGAATAAAATATCCAGGGTTGAACTTAACTAAAACCATAAAGGACTTGTACACAGAGAACGTCACAAAATTTTTAAAGGAAATCAAAGAAGATCTATATAAATGGAATAGTGTTTCATGTTCATGGTTTGGAAGACTAAACATCATATATCTGTCCCACACAAATTGTTTTACATATTTAATGCAATCTCACTAAAAATTACCACAGCACTTTTCACGGAATTGTTAAAGCTAATTATGAAATTTATTTGGAAAAGCAAGTGAACCTGAATGGACAAAAACTTATTGAAAAAAAATTGGAGGAATCACACTCCCTGACTTTAAACTCTACTACAAAGCTCCAGTTCTGATATCGATTCTCACTTATAAGATCAACTGATATTTGACAATGCTACCAAGCTCACTCAACTGGGGCAGAATGGCCTCATCAATAAACGGTGTAGGGAGAACTAGATATGCATATCCAAAAGAATGAGAGAGGATCACTATCTCATGCCCTATACAAAAATTAATTCTAGTTGGATCAAAGAACTATATATAAGAACTAAGATCATAAGACTCCTAGAAGATAATGTAAGGAAGCATCTATGAGAGCTGGTAGTAGGAAATGAATTCATAAAATTTACTGCCAAAGCATGAGCAATAAAGTAAAATAAATGGAACCTTTACAAAATTAAAATTTTTGTGCTTCAAAGGAGTTTGTCAAGAAAGTGAAAAATCAGCCTGCCCAATTAAAGAAAATATTGGGGATCCACTTAGCCAATAAGGGCCTAATATCAGATATATATATATTTAAAATCCCTTTTATAAATATTAAAAGTTGAACAATCCATTTAAACAATGGACCAGTGATTTTTTGAAGAGACACATTTCCAAAGAGGAAATACACATGACAAAGTTGGACTCAGTGGTGGTTTCCTTAAACATGATTCTTCCCCCCCCTCTATTTGAACTGACAGTTAGTACTAGTGTTGATAGGTGTATGTTCAAGAGACAAATCTTGGGCTGTCCATGTACCACATGGACCCTGAATCTCAACAGATTTGAAACACCTACTCTCCAGTTCATTGGACTCACCCAGGACAACTAATAAGGAGATGATTCACAATGACCATCTCAAGGAACAGAGAGTCTACAATTGCAAGCCAGGTAGTTTCATCCATCTGCCCCATGGGATCTAACCCTCCTCTCATTTACAAGCAGAGTGGGCATCATCATCACAGAACCATCAGGATTAGGCAATGAATGATGGATATAGTAAACTTACTGTTATTCTACTATAGACTTATTGTGATGCTAGCAAAGGAAGAACTCTCATCATTGATGTGGAGGAAATGGCTAGTGCAGGTTCTGCGGGGAGGGAGAGGGAAAATAGGTGTAATATGGGGCATTTTTGAGACTTAGGAATTGTCCTGAATGACATTGCAATGACATATACAGGGCATTGTATATCTTGTAACAACTTACAAAAATGTGTGAGAGAGTATGTAAAGTATAATCCAAACTTAGTGGCAATGCTCCAAGATGTGTTCATCAATTGTGGCAAATGTTCCACACTAATGAAAGATATTGATGTGGGAAAATGTGGGAGGACAAGGAAGCAGAGCATATGGGAATACCCTATATTTTTTGTAACATTTATGTAATCTAAGTTTCTTTAAAAAATTAAATAGTATATAAAAAACCCACATGAAAAGATGCTTACCATCACTAGCTATTAGGGAAATACAAATCCAAAGTACAATGTGATATCATTTTACACCGATTAGACTGGTGGCTATTTAAAAAATCTGAGAACTACAGTGTTGGAGAGGATGTGGAGGAAGGGGAATACTCACCCACTGCAGGTGTGAATATAGAATGATGCCACCATTGTGGATGACAGTTTAGCAGTTCCTCAAGAAGCTAACTATAGAATTTTCATATGATCCAGCAATTCCAATCCTGGGTAAATACCTGGAATTATTGAATGCAGGGGCGTGAAAAGATACATGCACACCAATGTTCATTGCAACAATATTCACTATTGCCAAAAGTTAAAAGCAACCCAAGTTTCCATCATCAGATGAATGTTTAAGCAAAATGTGGTATATACATACAATGGAACTCAGGTTCAAGAAGGAATGAAATTTGGACCCATGCAACAACATGGATGAATCTTGAAGACCTTATGTTGATGGAAGAAAGCCATCCACTCAAGGACAAATATTTCATGATGTCATTAACATGACCTAAGCCTACTGAGCAGACTTACAGAGGTAGAGTCTGGAAGATAGGTTATTATGAGGCAGAAAGGTAGTGGAGCGTTTTGAGATGATGCTCAGTATGGGAAAAACCCATGATAAGGTGAAGGGTGTGGTTTGACAGAGGAGGAGTGTGATGGTGTTGTAGGGATGTGAGTGGGGTTGACATTGCTGGAATGTGAAGATGTGTAGTGTGTGGGTGTTTGGAAGAACTATCCGTGGAACTGAGGGGAGGGCTGGAGGAAGGAACACATGAACTGTGGTGATTTGTAGATCTATGGGTGAAACTACAATGGTAAGAATGTTTTTATTTTGGAAAATATGGCACAGGATGGTCATTGTTGCAGGACATCAGTGGGGGGGACATGTGGGAAAGAGTCCACCTGGGGCATGATTCTATGAGATATGAATGTATTCATCTAGGCATAGGATGTTATCTCAGTGGGTGGAGAGCCTTGCAATAAACTAAATATTAAACTTTCATCCTAGGTAGTCTTGCTACATTTTCAAATAGAAGGGCAAGAAACTCTTGAGTATTTAGGCAGTGCCTAATAAAAGAAAACAGACCAGTATGTCAAGACCTCAATATCAATGCATGTAACTATGAACCTAATTCTTCAAAAATTGAAATTTAGTGGTTGCCATAGGTTCTGAGGGCAGGTGTTGGGGGGGGGGAAGAAAATGTGGAACATAGGGCATTTTGAGGCACCAGAATTGTTCTATATGATCTTGCCATGATGGATACAGGCCATTATACATTTTGTCAGAACATATAAATGTATACAATGAAAAAGTTAAACCATAATATAAACCACTGACCATGGTTAGTAGCAATACTTAAATATTTGTTCATAAAATGTAATAAATGAAATTTATGCATGCAAGATGTTATTGGTATGGGAGGTTGTGGGGTGATGGGGTGTTATATGGGAATTCCGTATGTTTTCTATGTGTCTTTTCTGTATCCTAAACCTTTTTGGAAATTAAGTGAAAAAATAAGACACTGGGGGTTCATGCAGAAGGAATTGTCAATATACAGAGATAACAGATGAACAATGATGAAAGGCACAAGGAAAAAAAATATGTATATATGTAAGTATGTACATATTTATTGATTAATTTATATTTTTGTTTGATTGCTCTGGGGGATATTTTGCATTGTAGAAGCATTGCAACTGTGGTAGGGTAGGATCACTGGTATGGGATGTCAGTGTTGGGGGGATGTATGGGGAGAAGTGCACAAGGGGCATTCCCTATGAAATATGAATGTGTTCATATAGTCATGGAGTGTTGTCTTATTGGGTGGATACGTGCAGAATAACCAATGGAATATTTAATTCCCATCCTGAGGAGTCCTCCTACATTCTCTCACAGAGTGGCAAGAATCTTTTGAGTTCATGGGCATTGTCTAGTGAAGGAGGACTGACCAACGCACCAGGCCTTTGATTTTGATACTTGTACATATGAAGCTTCTTCTTGGGCAATTGAAACTAAACCTAGTAATATATATTGCCTAAGAGTTACCTCCTGAAGACCTCCTTGTTGCTCAAATGTGGCCTCTCTCTGTCAAACTCAGCATATACCTTTACTACCTTCCCCCAGATATGGGACATGACTCACAGGAATGAGCCTCCCTGGCACTGGGGTATTATTATTAAGCACCACATAATGATGCATTTGGTTAAAGACCTTGACCAAATGGAGAAATATTAAATAAAAATGATTTTCAATAGCTAAGAGATTCCAAAGTGAGTCAGGAGCTCATTCCAGATGTTACCTTTACACATGCCTCAAGAAGATCTCACTGACTGCCACAGTAAGCAGTGCATCAAACAGCAGTGCACCTGAGTGCTCTAAAGACTTCTAGACACTATAGGTGCACTGACAACCTTAGGAAATTGGCACCATATCAGTGGGCCTTACCTTGCAATATATGATATCGTATCTCCCCAAAGTATCAGAGTGAGAATCATTTATAATTTTCCTACATTTGGTTCTTCTGTCCCATTTATTTGAACCTATAATTCGCACTATACCCATTAAATATATTTCCCAAAGACTTAAATCTTCTCAATTTTCTTATTCCAATTAAGCCTTGAATCTCAGCAAACTTGCAGTCAAGTCAACACCTACTCTCCATTTCATCAGACTTACCTAGGACAACTAACAAAGGGATGATGATGGACAACACCTATCCCAAGAACCAAGAGAATTTACATCTGCAAGCAAGACAGTTACATCTATCTGACCCATGAGCTCTAAACCCCCTGTCAATTGGAATCAGAGTGGGCTTCACTATCCCCAAATCCTCAAGAGTATGGAATGAACAAACACAAGGAGTTAATGCATCTATGGGCTAAAGTATACTTATTAATATTATAGTAATGGAAGAACTTGTAACAGTGATATAAGACAGTGGTCACTAGAGGAAATGAGGAGATGGAGAGGGAAGAAAAGGTGTAACATGGGGCATTATGGGAACAGTGAGATTTGTATAAATATTTGTATTGGAGCAGAAGTTGGTTGGTCTTTAAAAAGGGCATTTATTTGAGGTAGAAGTCCACAATTACCAGGCTATAAAGTATAAATTTCTTCCCTCACCAATGTCCATTGTTACGTGTTGGAGCAAGACAGCTGCCAACGTTTGTCAGGGTTCAGGCTTCTTGGGTTCCTCTCTTCCCAGAGCTGCATTTCTCTCTGGGTTTATCTCCTCTGTTTCCTCAACAAGGTCAGCTGTAGACTATCAGGCGAATGGCTCGTATCTATCCCAGGGCCTTCTCTCCAAGCTCTCTTACTTCCCAAGTTCCAGCTCAAGACTCTAACATCAAAACTGCTTCAATACTGTATCTTTAATCTTCGATTCCCCCACCCACCAAAAGGTGGGGCTCAATGCCCGGCTGACATGTCCCAGTCAATGCCCTAATCATAACTTAATCATGCCCAGATTAACAGATCAGTTTACAAGCATGATTCAATATCTATTTTTGGAATACATAATTACTTCAAACTGCCAAATGACTACAAGATTGCTCTGCACATTGTTACAATGACAGATACAAGTCATTATACAGTTTGTCAAAACCTATGAAATTGTGCGGTGCAAAGTGTAAACCAGAATTTAAACTAAGACCATGCTTAGAAGCAATGCTTCAATATGTGTTCATTAATTGTAATAAATGTACCAAACTAAGGAAAGATATTGTTAATGGACAACAATGTGGGAAGGAGAGAGGGAAGAGCATATAGGAATCCCTTATATTTCTGATATAACATTTGTGTAATCTAAAGCTCCTTTAAAAATAAAGAAATAACTTAACATGAGCAG
>JAQZBX010068096.1:0-15812 GCA_029593785.1 Cabassous unicinctus
ACCTCCCGGTAAAATAAAAAAAAAATATATATATATATAGAAGGCGCATGGGCTGCCAGGCTCTGTGTGCTGGTGAGCCGCCAGGCCCCGGGAGCCATGCAGTAAGATGATGACGTAAAGAGGAGAGAGACGACGAGATGCTCTGAAAGCTCCGAAAACCAGGAGCCGAGGTGGCGCAGATGGCAGAACACCTCTTTCCTACATTGGAGGTCTCCAGGATTGAATCCTGGTGAAGACTGAAGGAGGAGGATGAGAAAAGATGAAACAGACACAGAGAATTGCCCAGCGAATGGACACAAAAACAGCAAATGGGGAAGGGGGGGTTTAAAATGGATCAAGTAAAATAAATAAATCTTTAAAAAAAAAAAAAAAAAAAATTCTAAGCCAATAAATGTTTGCTATTTCACCAGTCCACTGTATGGCGCTTGTCAGAGCAGCCTGGCAAATTGAGACACCTCATCTTATTCAACAGCTCGAGTCTCCTCTCCTACAACACTCTTGACCAGATTTAAAAATAATTTAAATGTATTAAGTTTTTTTTAAAGGTCCAGCAAAACTGGTTGCTCTGTAACCTTCTGCTTCTCTCTCTGGTTGATGCCATGGATGAATGAAAGAACACCCCAGGCCATCACATAGCACCAAGAGATGGGTCATCCCTGACCAAAGAAGCCAAGAACCAGCCCCCTGGCCCCCGGTGAGCCCCAGCAGGTTCGGCAGCACCCAGCCCAGAGGCTCCCTCTACTGAGGAACCCGACGCAGAAGTGGGCTGCTGGGCTCTGTGAGAGCCAGCATGTCACACACAAGTACCGCACCCCGCTCCTCCTGCCAGGAGACCAGGCCCTGCCTTGCCCTTCCCAGAGTGAGCTAGCTGCCCAAGCAGGTCTCCATCTCCAAATGGTGATTTTGCTTTTTTTAGGAGAAGGGAAGGAGAGAAAAAGAACTCACAGCTTCATAGCACCAGTCTTTCAGAATGTCAAGCTCTCCGGCAATCATGGCCTAAAAAGGAAAAGACAAAAAACCAAGTGTGAGAATGAGAGGAGGGCTTCTGAGGTAGGGATGCTCTTGAGAGCATTCTCCAGCGAGAACCTGTCCTCTGAAGAGCCCCGGCTCCACCTCAGGGTGCTAGTCTGTGGCAGGGCCAGATACCTTCAGGCAGGAGGAAGACTTGGTTAGGCCACAGCAGAGGGTGTGCCCTCCCCAAGGCTCCAGGGAGCAAACCCCAATTCGTGTGTGTGCATGACTCTGGCCCTCTTGGTGCAGGTGTGGGGAAGGCTGAGAAGAGCACAGGGGTGTCCCATGTGGGGGTCCTCAAGGGCCTGGTGGAAGGAGGCAGGCAGCTGGCTGTGTGGGGCTTGGGCTCTCCCAGTGGACAGGAAACAGAGCCAAGGTGAGGAGCTGCCTCTTCTCAGGGAGCCCACACACTCTGCCTCCCCTGGGGCTGAAGTGCTGGACAGCCAGGTCACCAGTAGGACCAGAAGCCTCCAAGTCAGTAGGGGGTGGCTAGAGGGGGAGGCTACAGAGACAGCAGCTGACGGCATGAGGTTAGGGGTGCCAAGGTGCAATGGGGCAAGCTTCCACCACAAGAACTGGAGACAGGACTGGGTCTGGTAAAGGTGAAGGAGGTGTCCAGAGGGAAGGAGCCAGGTGGGAGGACTGCAGGGCAGCTGCAAGTTGAGCATGAAGCACCCCCACCTTTCAACCCCATGCTCCGGCTGCTGCTTTGGGGACTCACTCCCATTTCCGTGTCCTCACAGCCCTGCACCAAGTGACGTGAAGAACCTGGACCAACAGAGGGGGAAGGAGACCACGGAAGGGTGGCAGGAGAGGAGAGGATCCACACAGGCTGGAGGGGCTTTCTGAGGCCCCTTGGAGAGCCCCCAAGGGCTCCCTGGGGGGAGGAGAGCCAGGAGGAGTCATGGGTCCACTCACTACAGGCCTGGGAAAGCCCGGCCTGAACGGGCTGCAGGGTGCCCAGCCATTGCCACATTCCAGGAGGCTTTTGAGAGGCAGAGACATGGCAGGGAAGAGGCGACTTGGTACTGGGAGGGGCCTCGTGGAGTGTGTGCTGCACTGTACCCTTGAACAAGCCAACCCTCGTTTATGAACCAAAAGGGAGGCTGAGGAGGAGAGGTGGATTCTAGGACTCCCCCAGAGAAAACGCTGTCGAGGAAAGCCCCCTTGACCCGGCTGTGTTCCTGCCTTCTGGCCAGTGCACTGGGACACAGCGCAAACATGGTACACCTGGGCCCACCTCGCAGCTCGCCACTTGAGGTGGCCAAGCACCCAATCCTGGCACCCAAGAGGTACCACCAGCTTCTTCTGACTCCTGAAAAGCCCCTGGCACCTCAGAGACAGACAGCTGGTCCCTGGCAGCTGCTCACAGCCACCTTGAGGGAACAGCTTTAAGCAGTGAGCAGGAGGCAAACACTGCCGGCAAGCTCCAGGTTTTGCTGGGGTCAGGGGAGGTAGACGCTGCTGCACAGTACTGCAAGGGGGAAGAACTCATTTCCTTGGCACAGATGCACCCAGTGGGCGAGGGCTGCCAAAAGGGCTGTAGCCCAGGCAAGAAACGCCAATTGCGGGCCACTGACACTTGAGTCAGTGGGGGCTGTTGGTCTCCCCAGGGGGTTGCCCAAAAGTGACCACAGAGGCCTCCTCAGGAGCCTGACTGACCTGACCCAGGCAGGGGGTGGGAGGCAGGCCTCTGAAGCTTGGGGAGGGCACTGGGTACAGCCCACTGTGGATACCTATGCCAGGTCTCTGCTCAGAAAAAGTCTCTGTGGGGAAACTCCCCTGGGAGAACGCTCTCCTCAAAGGGCCACATCTGAGGATGTGCACGCCCAGCTGCAGTGGGGAGGGGAAGGCTGTGGGGTGGTGGGAACCCTAGCCAGCCAAAGGTAGGGTCATGGCAAGGAAGACCCACTGAAAAGGGCTATCGGAAGTGCCCACCTCCAAGATGTTGGGGATGATGTCATTCTCACACTGCCGCAGAAACCGGTCCTTGTCGAAGGCTGGGTCCACGCGGAGGATCTCTGTGAGCACCTCCGACATCTCCGTCTTAGAGAAGAGGCCCCCTGGGGAGGGAAGAGGGGGGCAGAGCAGGGAGGGGGTTGAGGGCCCGGGACACCTCTGCTGCCAGCCTGGGTGAACGGGATAGTCCTGGGGCAGCTCGCTCACCCAGCAAGTCCGTGACCTTGTCTGTCAGCACCCGGGATGCCCGGATGAGCGCGTTGTCACTTTCGTCATACTTCATCTTCATCTCAAAGAACCCTGAAGGGGATGACAGGAGCAGAGACTGGATGAGGGGCACCTTCTGGAAAGACGCCCCTACTCCACCATTTGCAGAGGCTCCCCTGGCCCCTGCGCAACCCACCTGCAGGGCAGGTTGGATAAATTGAAGGGATCTGTCTGAGCCTGCTTCCTCATCTGTAGCGGGAGATGAGTGCCTGCCACCTACCTCACGAGGCCGCAGACACCCACCAGCAGTGGGCCTGGGTAAACTATGAGGTGCCGCCCCTGCTGGCTGTTGCTGCTGCTACAAAGAAAACACAGGCCTCTAGTGACCCTCACAGGACAAGTGTCAGGCGCGTGGCACGGTGGCTCTCTTCCGCCAGCCTGGATGGGGCTGTCTGTCCCATGGGGCCTTGGGCTAACCACAGCCTCCGCCAGCACCAGGGTGCCTGGTCTCCCAACCTCCCTCGGATGGAGAGATCCCCCAGTGTGGGCCATCCGACTGCCATCACCAGCATGGCAAAGGTGGGCATCCTGCCCCTTCTGCAAGGTCCCACCTGGCAATGGCTGGAGTGTGGGCTCCCCCTCAGGATGGGGCTGGGCTCTTGGAGGGCCCCACTGCTTGCTCGCTCGCTGGGTGGCCCCGTGGAAGTGACCTGCTCTCTCTGACCCATCTCTTGCCCTGTCTGGGCCCAGCACCCACTGTCACCTCTGGTGGCGGTATCATCACTGCCACCACCCACTGCCAGGTCTGCTTGGTGCCCAGGAGGAACTGGCCAACCGCATGGGGACTTGGGTGGGCACGCTCTACAAAACATCAACACTCACGGTTAAACACCACGTTGTTGTCCTTGAAGTCCTTCCACTGCTGATACCACTTGGAGTCCTTGTGGAGCACAACGCCCAGAGCCTCCCTGGGGAAGATCGGGGCAGATGCAGTGAGCGGTGGCCTGGGAGCCCTGTGCCCTCCAGTGCCCATCGCCGTGGAAAGGGTGTGAGGAGGGGCAGCAGAAAGATGGCAGACCTGAGCCACCCAAGCCCGGGGGCTGTGATAAACCCTTCCTCGTCTCTTGACCTCCTGCCTTCTCTCTTTGCTTGCCTGTCACCCCACTCCCTCCCCCGAATTCTTGCAAGGGAGTCAGGAATCTTGAGCAGAAAACAAACTTGAGATACTTTTGTGGGCCCCTGGACATGGAGACGAGGGCAAAGCTTCAGTGCAAGGGCCGCGGAGGAAGGCAGCGATGAGGGTGGGGCCATGCCCAGGTCCCTCATGTGCCCTAGGGTGGTCGGATACATACTCATTGGGCTCAAACACTTTCTCTTCCTTGATTTTCTCTCCCGCAAACTCTGTCCTTTTCCTGAGTCGCTCAGGCCTCCGGTAGGGCCCTGTCTGTCCCAGTACACTCTCGTCGATTTCCTTCCTCACAGACTCCACTCCCTGCAAGGAAAGCACAGCAGGCTGTGATGGGTGCTCAGGGCCAGGGGCTCCAGGAACCCTCCTGGCATGTCCAGTCCACCACCACCAGCCTGTATGGTTGTGCCCAAAGCCACAGAGTGCATTCCATGAAAACCAGTCCCCAACGTCACCTGGGAGAGGGCTTTGAAGGCCGCAGTCCTGCCCAGCTTCTCCCCACCCTTGGACACTGACTCAGCCGACTGCTTGGCTGTCTTGGCTGCTTCTTCCACGCCCTCCTTGATTTTCCGGCCAAGGTCGCTTTTACTGACCTCATCAAGACTCTACTGAGACAGACAAAAAGAGAGGAGTTAGTGCAGCACACTTCAGTTGTCCGGAGGACCAGCCTCCCAGAGGCCGGAACAGGTGGTCCTCACTCATCCGGGTCACGGAACCTCAAGACTTGGTCGCACATGCTCAAGAACACTGCATCTAATTTCTGGGGTTCTGGCCCCTCAGCTAAGGGCTCCAGGATAGATACTGGGCCAACTGGCCTCCCCTAGAAATGGGCAGGAGTCCCAAGCCCTCTGGGACACCAGAACTAGCGGGAGCCCAGGGATTAAGAAAGAAGACAGGGAAGCGGGTGTGGCTCAATCGACAGAGCTCCCGTTTACCATATGGGAGGCCCCGGGAGCCACAGCAAGGGGGAGATAAGCAGACACAGAAAAAACACACAGCAAATGGACACAGCAAACACAAGCGGCAAGGGGGGGGGGGATAAATAAATAAATAAATAAATAAATCTTTAAAAAAAGAAAGAAGACAAGGGTGTGTAACCCAATAAGGCAGGGAGAAAAAAAGAAACCAAATAAAGCCAATAAAAAGAAAGCTCTATACCCATGCCCTCAAGGTTCTTCCTTCCATCTCCACCCCCCCTTCCAGTGACTTTCCCTACTATATTTAAGCAAGAAGAAAATCCCCCCATTTGATCTCCTTGTCTCTCTTACTACCTTGTCCCAGTGGCTCACTGTTAAGTAAGTAGGCTGGAGTCCGACTCTGTCCCCCTGAAGCCCCCCAACAGCACTGGCAGCTGCCACTGAAGAGGCCAGATCTGTCCTTGCTGGCCGCCCACGCCCATGCATCCCCACTGCTGCCAAGCCATGTCTGCACGCCCTCTGTCGACTCTGCCCCGCTGCTTCAAAAACTGCTCTCCTCCGGACAAGCAAGTAACAGATGGTCCCCGGGAGTGGAGGCCAAGAGCTCACAGTGACCCAAAGAGAAGTCAGGGCTGGCTTCCGACATTACCTCCTTCACTGTCCCTGTGAGCTCCCCGAGCTTCTTTCTTATCACTTCGCTTGTCCTGACGGTTTCAGATTCAATGGTTTTCTAAGGCAAAGAACAAACGTCGTTTCTTTTTGTTACAACATGGCAATTAATTGTATCTTCCAAACACCAGTCCAAGGAAGCCTTTTCTCTGCAGCTCCTTCCTCCACTGAGCCCCCACCCCAATCCTGCCCAACCCAGCCATCTCCACATTCAGTCAGAAGAGAGCAGAGGCCCAAGCCTCTTGCCACCCCACAGCTTGGCTTGTGGGGCTCAAGAGCTGAAAGCTTCTTGCCTAGAATGTAGGGCAGCCCCAACCTGACCCTCCTCGGCGTCTGCCCTAAGCACAGGGGCCCCTGGCCTGTGACTGTCTCTGCGGGCGGCCAAGAGTTAAGTCTCACCCCACTGGACTCACCAGCAATATATCTCAGGGGGGAACTCCTCTCAGCACCATCCTCACCTCACTCTGGCCTCAGTCCAACCTGCAGGAGTCCCATGCTCCCCACTCTTCCGCCTCCTCTGTTCACCCCACCCCAACCACAGCCTGACTGCCCCCAAACAACCCCTCTGCCCACTCTCCTTTCTTTATGATAAGGCAATTTTCCAGATCTTCAATGGGGATGAATCTCCCCCAAGAAGGATTTACCCAGGCGGTGATCTGGGGATACTCAGAGGGCACAGGCCTCGCCCCTGGCTTGATAGGAGGCCGACAGAACAAAACACTTTGGGACTGGGGGCAATGCCAGCATCTCCAAGGCTCAGTCACTCATGGATAAAATGGGGACACTGTACCTGCCTCACAGGATCCTTATGTGGTGCAAATTACAGGATATTGTGCTTACTACTGGGCTGGCACTTGGCAGCTGCTCAGTGAGAGATGGCAGTGGTCATTAATGACTATACCAGCACCGAAACCCAGTTTCTATCCCCTTTTGAGTCAGAGGGCCACAACCAGGAGGCTCTCAGGAACTGTGCCTCACAAACCTAGCATGTGATAGAGCACCTGGGACGTCTTAAAATACCAGTTCCCATCCAGCAGGTCGGGAGGAGTCTGAGACTGCATTTTTCACAAACTCTCAGAAGCTGAGCTGCAGAGTGCTGCATCATCTCACCATAGAACCAAGAGGCTGGGCAACCCACTCCAGTCCCTCGGGCTCCCTCCTGTCAGTGCTGTCCGTGACCTCACGTCCTCACTGGCTGCTCTCTTCCCCAACTGCCCTGGCACTGCGCTCTGCTTGCTTCCTAGGGCCAGGGAAATCCTGGCTCCAGAGACAAGGGTATCAGCCAAGACAGATATAAAGCAAAGGGACTCACATATTTCCTTCTGGCTTCCTGGAGCGCATCTGACTCTTCCAGTTTCTTGGCTTCGTCTCGAAATTTTTTTATACTTTCTTTCATTTCCTTGTTTTTGGCTAACTCTTGTTTGATATTATCTAGCAAGCCGGACAGAAACCCTTTTCTATTTCCAGAAGAATATGACTTCGACTTGAAAGAATGTAAAAGAAAAAATTAGCAAAAAAAGTGGAAGAATGTACACTGAAAGTTTGGTTACCCCAGAGGGACTGAGTAGTTTATTTTCTTCTTTCTTTTGATACAGGTTTAACAACAAATAGCTACCTCTTTTATAATAATAATAATGTTAAAAGACAAATTTAAAAATGCAGAGAAATCACTGAGGACAAAACAACAGAAAAATAGTCCTCAGGGGAATTCAAACATGCTCACATTGACCCAAGGCCAAGGCCAATTGCCAAAGGGGCCTTCATCCCAGAAATGGAGCTGAGAGGATTCTGGGGCTCCTGATCCCAAAGGACCCCGCACAGGGCAGTACTCCCTGGGTTTTCTGGGGATGGCTTAACTTCATCCCAGAGAAGAACTGCTTCCTTTGGGACAACTCCCAGGTACCTAGCTGGCATTCTCATGTGACCCAAAGATCTGGGGAATGGCATAGACCTCCCTCTCTTGGCCCACAGAATCACAGTCAGAGAACCCAAGCTCTGGCTGCCCACCCTTGGGAAACACAGTCAGGTGGCGGAGGCCTGAGAGCCAGACCCAAAGGCGGCAAGAAGAGAGCCCATAACTATACCCTGCTCGATGACAACGGCCTCAAGGTTAGACAGTATCAGACTCAAAACCTTGCTCCGCCATTTGGGCAAAAAAGGGGAAACCGCTAAAAGAATGACTGAAAGAGAATCATCTCATGGGGAAGTGGCCATAAGCAGTCAGCTGCTCCTCTCATTTCCAAGGGTCTTCCCCAGCCACAGAAATTGGGGTCACCCTGCCAGCTTCAGGAGTGACTGCCTCCCTGTCCTCATCAGGCTCCAAGGGAAAGCTGCACTGAGCCTGGGTGTTGCGTCACAGGAGGGGCAGCCAGGCCTCATGCCAGCAGGCCGTGGTCTCATTCAAATCCCCACCCTGGCCACGCTTCTGCAGGGGAAGTCCAGGTTCTAAGATCGTCAGGGATTGCATCATCCAGCATCGGTCCTATTACATATTCTGGGACTGCAAATCTTAAGGGTGGGGGGACTGGATAATTAAGGGAAAGGGCCACAGGGCCTGTCCCATGCCTACAACTGATCCAGAACAGGATCAGGGAGCTGAAAACTGGGTGAGGCAGGCAGAGGTAACTGACTATGATGAGGTGTCTAAGATGAGACTGAGTGCAGGAAGAGAGAGGACAGGACAGTATGGGCTGTCCGAACATGCTACTATCAGGTTCTGGGCTTCCCTCCTCACAGTGGTGAGTCACAAACAGAAGCATAGTTGAAGAGGAATGACTAAGGAAGCAAAAGTTTTAGAAAATGCTACCTACAAGGAAACTGAAAGTGTGTGGGATGTGTAGCCTGGGGAAGCCGATACCCAAGGGATGAAGGGGTGATTCGGCTCAAATGCCTAAAGGACAGCATGCTTTGAAAAACAGCCTTGCTTGGTGAGGGACCCACAGGCCGAGGCCAGAGTGTGGGTTGGGGGTGGATTTCAGTTTACAACAGGGATGACTTTTCTAGCCATTGAAAGCTGCCACAAGGTGCTATTCTGTGAGGTAGGAGTGCCCTACCCCTAAAGATGTCGAGCACAGCCTCTCCCCTGCTTTCCAGGGATTCCGAGAGGATGGAACATGCTGGGCTCAGTAGCCGCAAAGGCCTTGGACATGGAATGCCCGCCACTCAGATGCTATCAGCAGTGGGGGCAACTTCCTACGTCCCTCCCCCTCCCTTCTGCCAACAAGATTGACTTTTCAGACTTCTTACTATCTGCTTGCTCCTCCTGAGTCACTCACCAGGGTCACCCCTCCACCCGGCTGGCATATCTGATAGGTCGAACCATGGGGTAGTGGCATGAGGCTGTGGCTGGAGAGAAACTGGATCCTGTTGCCGAGGCATCTCTAATTGGGGGAGAAAAGAAAAAAATCCATTACACATGAGGGTGGCTGGGAAATAAGTATGCCACAGTAAAAGAGAAGAGGTCTCCTGAGACAGACTCATTGGCTGCCCTTTTTTTTTTTTGAGGTACCAGGGGCCGGGGATTGAACCTGAGACCTCGTATGTGGGAAGCCAGTGCTCAACCACTGAGCCACATCAGTTCCCCTGAGTTGGTTTTTTCGTTTGTTTTGCTTGTTGTTTGTTTTTGTTTTTTCAGGAGTCACCAGGAACAGAACTCCGGACCTCCCATGTGGGAGGCAAGCGCTCAACTGCTCAAGCCACATCCGCTCCCTCATTGGCTGCTTTTTAATCACATGCCTGCTGCATGCCAGACACTTCTAGATCTTCACAAAGCCTGAGAAGTCAGTGGGATCTGGTGGAAAGAGAAAATGCTGAGGCTTCACCTGCAGGGCTATACCTACTCTTCTGCCTCTGAACCTGAGGAAAAATGGATGGGTCCCAGGAAATGCCAGCCTATGGGGGAAAGAAGACTAAATGTATGAGTCTGGTGTTAATCTCTCAGTCTGAAAATGGGCATACTGAGCCTTGCTAGTGGTGGCAGTTTTCTCTCACAAGCCCATCCCCCTCCCACCAGCCTCTAAAGAATAGAGACCTGGGCTTTCAGAAGCAAACACTGAGAACATAGTGCCTCAGGCACAGCCCTGAAATAAGCCTGCAATGCCCTGGTCAAGAGGTTGAGCCACAAACAAGGCATCTTAGGAGAATCACTCTGGACAAAGGCACAGCTAAAACGTTTATGAAAGACACTTTCATTTCCTACAAACTGATCAACGTAAAGCTTCAGGAGAGAAGGGCCTATAGAGGTCCTATTCAACATGGCACCCAGCACAGAACCTGGCACATTGAGGTCCAATGAACTAATAGAACCATTTTCTATTTCCACACTTCCGAGGCCTCTCCTTTCTCTGATCCCTGACTCTAGGAACCCCAAATGACATCCTCAACATATATAGATGCCACTGCTTCCTATAGCTATACGAAAGTAACTACTGGGAGTTTAAATAACAAGTTTTATTTCTCAGTACACCTACCCCCATCAATTCCAGAGCCACAGTCTGAAATAGAAGCGTATGGTCATCTAACCAGGGAAAGAAATTACATGCCAGGACCAATCCTGAGTTGGCTCCCCCTGGGTCTTGTGCCCAAATCCAAACCTGTGTACATTCAACCTCTAATCCCTGACTCAAAAAACAAGCAGCCAAGGACTGCTGAGTGTCAAGGAGACATTCGGACTCCTACAAGATTATTTTCCTTCCTCTTAACAGTTTGCCTCTGGAGTCAGACTGACCTGGGCTTTGGACCAGATCAAGCACCCACTAGCTCTGGACTACGATAGGTTGCTTAACCTGAGTTTCCTGTTTCCTAATCGGTGAAATAGGGACAAGCAGCAACAACGTGAAGTGCTATCTTCTGAGTACGCTTTACATGCCCTGACTCCTACCGCCCTATGGACCCAGTAGCTCAAAAGCTCTTAGCCATGTAGAGTACCACCTCGCACACTGCCACTTCAGGGTTAGGAGAAGCGATATAAACCTGGCCTATAAACGCAAGCCGCGACTGGCACTGATTTTTGCCCTTCCCCTCGCTTCTTTTTTCCCACAGGCCGCCCGCGGCCAGCAATCACTCCCCCTTACACGTGGGGGGTGTAAGCAGGAGGTGAGGGGCAATCCGTTCCCAGCCGGGCAAGCTTGCTCTCCGCCCTCAGGCCTTGCTCCGGGCCCCCCGCCCAGACCTCGGTTGACCCAACCCCAAGCCTCTCGCCTGAGTCCAGGGAAAGGTCTCGCGGGCCAAGAACCTGAGGAGAGGTAGGCCTTGAAGGTCGCCGGCCCGAAGACCCCTAGGCCCATCCCACCGGCTCCTCACGCCCGCTCACCCGCGGACACCGGCACCAGCCTCCACGCAGCGCCGCCGCCGCCATGTTGGAGGATCCCGTGTGACCTTACCGTCGCGCAGCCCGATTGCGTCATCCGCGGCGACCGCTTGGCGCGGAGCGGGCCAAGGAAAGGAGGTCCCTAGGAGAGGCGGGGTCTCGGATTGAGAAAGGCCTGTGATTGGATAGGGCTCCCCACTCCTGTGAGGCAGAGACCTATGGTTGGACGAAACTATGGGGGGGCGGAGCTTGGGGTGTGGCCTCAGTCTGCAGCCCCGATTCTCCTATAGATTGCTTAGGGTTCTCTGGTGGCGGGAAGCATAGGCGGTCCTTGTGGCGGAACACAAGGACCCATTCAGTTGGATTGTCACTGACTCTGAGGGACTGACTGGCGGGTTAACCCGATAGTGACTGACTCTTATTTTCACTGACAATGTCTGACTGACTGACAGTGACCGACCGCCCGCCGGATAACCCTGACTTGCTGACCATGACCGACAATGACTGGCGGCTGACTGCTGCCTCTAACCGACTCACTGGCTGGATCGATGGACTGACCGACTGCCAATGACTTTCTCAATGATCAGCTGACTGACTGACTCTGACCCCGAATGACCATCTGACTGCCTGAACCACCGACCCTGACTGACATTGACCGAGGGTTCTGGCTGACTGTTGACTGACCGTGCCTGAGACTGACTTTACTTATCACTGACTGACCGACTTACCTTTCAACCCACCACCTTCCTTGTCTAACTGAAAGACTGATCACAACTGACTCCCACGACTATCTCTGAATCAGTCTGACTGACTGATTAACTGACAATTACTGTCTCTGATCAATGATCCCCGAAGACTCTGATCTAAAGGCTGACTGGCTGGCTAGACTGACGTTGATGATGGATTCTGACTGACTGACATGAGGATAACTGACAAAATTGGCCGGACTGAAAGCATCAGCTCTCCTGGGAGGTGCCCTGGCAGATGGTTGGACATAAGCCCCAGGAAGTACCTTTCAACCTTTGTGAATAGGCAAGAAAATGGCAAGTGAGTTTCTCCAAGAGCAAGAGTAAATGAGCACACTGTTGAACAGCACTTCCAGAAGGAGCCTGTTGGTTGAGGTCCAGGTCAGGATGGGGAAGCCTACCAGGCTGGGTGTGCGCCATTCCTTCCTCGAGTCAGTGTGAACTGATACAACCTCGCCCTGAAGAAGCTCAGGCCTTTGTCATTTCAGCACCCAGGCACTATTTTCCATTTACAGAATACCACTACTAAATGGCAGCATTTTCACAAGACCATGTAATCCAAGATTCAGCTCCTATGGGGAGGGAGGAGGCCGTTTATCCCATGGGGGAGTTAATGTATGTTGCATTTGCTGTATTGTTGAAGCCTTTTGTATTATAAAACTGTGATATGAGCTTATGGAACTTCATTCCTCGAAGGGGGGCAGCTTGGCACCAGGGAACATGCATTTTCTGGTTTCAGCATTGGACAAACCTGTGTTCACCGTCCCTCAGGAGCTCCATCTGGAGGTGGGAATAAGGGATGAGGGCTTCCACTCTGGCGTTCGAGATGCCTGTGAAACCTCCAACAGGAGTATACACTGGTTTGTTGCTGAGTTGAAGGTCTGAGCTAGAAATACCACTTCTTAGTTGTGGTTGAAACCATGGAGTTGGACAAGGGTACCCAGGGAAGTGTGTCAAATGGGCATATCAAAGGCCCAAAGATAAAGTGGAGGAAGAAGAGCCACCAAGGAAGACTAGACAGGACTGGTCGAAGCGTAGGAAGAGAGCGGAGCTGGTGTAGCTCAGTGGTTGAGCACTGGCTTCCCACATATGAGGTCCCGGGTTCAATCTCCAGCCCTGGTACGTCCAAAAAGTAAAAAAAAAAAAAGTAGGAAGAGGACCTGGAGGGCCTTCTGAGAAGGCAGCTAGAGTCAGCAGTGCTGAATGCTGCAAAGAGTTCAGGCAAGGCAAGAACAGAACCATGTCAATTGTCCTTTACATTGCAATATGGAGGTCCCTGATGAGATGAACCAGAAATCTGGGCTTTTTGTGGAGTGGTGTTGGTGGAAGCCAGATTTCAGTGATTTGAGATCTTTACAGAGATATGCTGCATCCAGCTTGTACCAGCTCACAAGAGCCAGTTGTGAAATTTTCAGGAGTTTTGGAGCCAGTTGTTAAAAATAACCATTACTCAGAAATTAATTGTATAAATTTATGGTCAGAAAGATTATATTAAAACCATGGTAATAAATACTCAAAACTCATCACTTCCTAATTATTTTTTACATGTTAATATTATCTGTGTTCTTGAGGCTTTTTTTACATCTCTCGTCTCTGTGTGGTGGAAACACTATTTAATGATGTGCAGCAGCATCTCTTCTCAATTCCATGTTCAATGATGTTACATTGGTAGTTTTTTTTCAATATATTTTTAATTTTTTAAAAGATAATTAGATTACATAAATGTAACACAAAAAATATAAGGATTCCCATATGCCCCACTCCCCACCCCTCCCACACCCTCCCACATAAACACCCTTCATTAGTGTGGCACATTCATAGCAAAGCATCCTGAGGTTTTGCCATTAAGCATGGACCATAGTTCACATTGTAGTCTACACTCTCTCCCACACAGTTCTGCATGTTATGTGATGATAACATTGGTAGTTTGAAATCAGCCATGGGGGGAGTATTTACACCACAGGAATTGGCAAACACTAGAAATCAGGACCTTTTTGTTTGGTTAGTTGGTTTGGAGAGCCAGTTGATAAAACATTTGCCAGCACAGCACTGGTTGAGTACATAGGGACGGTGAGCATAGACTCCTCCAAGGAATCTTTGCTGTGCATAAAGGTGAGGATGACAGCTGGAGCAACATGTGGGGATGGCTGAGGGGGAGTTCCTTAGTTTTTCCCAACTTTTTTTTTTTTTTTAAAGATTTATTTATTTATTTATCCCCCCCTTGCTGCTCGTGTTCGCTGTGTCCACTCGCTGTGTGTCCTTTCCGTGTCTGCTTATCTCCCACTTGCTGTGAGGTCTTGCTGCATCAGCCCACTGCGCAGCGTGGGCTGGCCTGCCCTCACAAGGAGGCCCCGGGAAGCGAACCCGGGGCTTCCCACATGGTAATTGGGGGATCCATCGATTGAGCCACACCCGCTTCCCCCAACTTCTTATTTTGAAAAATTTCAAAGCTACAAAAAAGTTGCAAGAATACTGGAAGGAACACTCGTATACCCTTCATCTAGATTCATTTTTCCACACTTCTTTTTTCTTTAGTGCTCTCGCTTTCTCTCTCTCTCTCTCTCTCTTTATTGTATCTAGAGAAATACAGACATACAGATTTGTTTTGCTAAACCATTGGAAAGAGTTGCAGACCCTTCATGCTTCAGTATCTAAGCTTTTATCTCCTAAGGACATTTCTACAAACTCATAATGTCATTGTGACCCGAAAACATTCGTTAACGTTCACTGAATAACTGAAATTCAATCAGAGCCTTCCCCCTCCATCCCCGGGTCTCTCCCCACTCCCTCGCGGTCTCCCTCCCCCCTCCTCTTCCCTTCTCTCCTTCTCCTCTCCCTCCTTCCAGGCCTCCCGCCCCTGAGGCCTGCCTCCCTCCTCCCCTGCTCTTCCCCTGTTCCTCCTCCCTGCCCCCAGTCTTCCCGGTTCCCCTCCACCCCACCCGCCCGCGTCGACCCCACCCCCACCCTCGTGGCCCAGTCTCCAAGACCTTCCCGACCCAGCTCAGTCCCTGCTGGCGCTGCCACCCTCCTCCCACGTTCACTTCCTGTAAGTAGGTGCCTCCCACTGCATTCGTCCCTGACCGCTTCCCCCCTCCCAACCGTCCCCCCGCCCCCGCTCCCGGCATAGTCCTATCGGTCACCTTTGCGCGTGGGTGGGAAGCTGTTTTATGGCCCGAGGCGGGCGCGTGATCGCAGAGCCGGGTCCACCGCACGCTGACCGCGGGGACAAGCCCAATAATTAAATATCCGCTTTGGCTAACGAAGCTGGAGCTCGCCCTTGTCTCTGTGACAGTAGCCAGAAGTTAGATAGGAATGGTCCAAGTCAAGCACATCAAGGGTATGTCAGCAAATCCCCGGTTGACACCACAAAACTGTGATTGTCATTCAAGATCTATTCTGCAGGCAACTGACAAATATTAAGTATATGGCTCACATGATAGTCCTTCCAGAGTTCTTTGCAGGAGGTGAGCTTGGTTCCCTCTGATGGCTACAAGAAACACCAGGGAGCTGGAGAAAGAGGTTGTTGCTGTCTTGAAGTATCAGAAACAACAGTGCCATGCCCAGAAAATCAGCATTATGGGATTCTGCTGGGGTGGCATTGCTGCCCATCATGTGACGATGAAATACTTGGAATTCAGGGCAGAGGTGTCTGTCTATGGCATTGTCAAGGATTCTGAAGGCATACACAGTTTAAAGAAGCCCACATTGTTTTGGGGTGTTTGTTTTTTCTGAAAAATGATGCTATGGTTTCTCTCTGTCTCTGTATCTCTCTGTGTGTGTGTGTGTGTGTGTGTGTGTGTGTGTGTGTG
>JAQZBX010068097.1:0-15814 GCA_029593785.1 Cabassous unicinctus
ATTGCAACCCTTGGTTGTATCTCTTAACTAATGAGCAATATTAATGCCATAAAAGTTCCCCAAACTGATTTCAATCAACCAACTCTTCAGAATAACATCAGTTCTCCAGTCTCTCCATTAAATGTATAGATAGCACCAAACCTGTTTGCAGCTACACTGGCTATTGTTATTCTGTAACTTAATTAAATATTATATACTGATTAAATGAGTATAAGGAAAAAAGACAATAAGCATGAGACAATAGAAATTTACTGTTAAACAGTAAACAAAACAACGAATATATTAGAAAAATTAATTTAAAATCTCTAGAAGGATTCTGCACTCCAATCACCCCACAAATGTTTGCAGATTTTCAGGCCCATTTAAAGAAGGAGAAACTGGACATTGTAGATGTTACATTATGGGTAGAAAATATGCAAGAAAAACAGTTTGGGACTCCAGTCAGCAAACTGATGCTCAAAGAAAAACCTATGGCCCTGCATAAACTGACACTTGATTAACCAGCCAATGTCCTGCTCAGATTGAGTAAAAGGTCTTTTGCTGAATCTAATTGTATTTGCTTAACCTAATACAATAAATTTACCCTTATAGTTAATTATCCAACTTAATTATTTTAGTATTTGAAGTATTTATCACATATTTCAACATAAAAGAAAGTGTTTATATCCATTTTGTATATATTTACCCCAATTTTAGTGTTCATGTTGTATGACAAAATATTCATATAAATAATTTAATGAAGAAGCATTATGGTTATGGAAACTTTGGATTCTCATAGACATAGGTTTAATCCTTTGCTCTCTCGGGCAAATTACTTAACCTCTCTCAAATTGTTTCCTCCTCCGTAAAATTGGAATCAGCCTGCCTTGACAAGGGTTGCTGTGCGGATTAGAAATAATGTATGTAAAGTGCCTTAGCACAGCGTCTGGCGCGTGATAGGCACTCAATAGATGGTGGCTGTCTTTCTTTAGAAAGATATTGTGAGTAGTATAAACATCTTGTGACTTTAAGTTTTAGGAAAATAATCAATCATCAGGACTTCAACTTATCTTCCTCAAGCCATGTGGCCAGGATATATCAATAATACTTCTATGAAAAAATGCACCAACAGCCACCAGGCTCACACCTACAAGGGATGGGTCTCTGACTAGGACTCTAGGGAATCCTTGGCTTCATGTTGCAATGAGTGTTTAATGAAAGCAAAGGGGAACAGGCCTCTGACTCTCCTTTTAGAATATTAATTTAGCTAATGAAAAAATATTTATCCTCTGCAGAGAAGTGTCACTCAGTTTTTCAACTTCACTCTCTATTTTCCCATTTCCTTCCTTTTTGCCTTCTTATTCCTACAAAGCAGTAGGCAAACTTCTTGCTTTTTTTATTTGATTGTTTCCTCTTTCTTTCAAGTGATAAATATTGGTTGAGTATGTGTTTCATGCATAAAAACAGGTGGTAGAACAGGGTTTCTTTACAGACTGCCTCTTTGCTCTTGATTTCTTTGCTTTGATGATTTTTGCTACTTGATAACTAATGCACATTTCTGTGATGGGAAGGAGATCATGATTTCAGAATGAATTATGTATCCCTTCTCCTTTCGTTTTCTCGTTTGTACTCTGCTCAATCGTTTTATGTATTCTCAAATCAGCTTACACTTTTCTGTTAAAGTTAAAAAAAACAGTCCTTCCTGGAAGACTTAACTGGACAAACTTTGTAGCTTAGTAAATTCTAGCCAGAGTTAATATAAGCCATTGTACATGAAATCTTGCCCAGTCACAAAAGTGGAATTGACCATTCACCAAAGTTCAATTAATAATTCCTATGCTGGGAATTGAGATTTCCCAATGGTATGCAGCTGTGCAGGTATCTTAGCACTTATTGTCGTGTTCTGACTAGGCTGGAAGCAGGGAAAGAGGGCATGAAGATGGCCGTGAAGATGGCAGACTGGAGAACTTGGGGAGGGGCATGAGCTTGCTCAAAGTGCCGATTCCATTTCAGCCAAGCAAGAGAAAGAGGAAGTGGAGTCATTTTGCCGTTGAAAGTTGAGGAAAGATTGAACCCAAGTTCAGTTTATTTTCTCAAGAATAGTGGCAGTGATCGGCCCTTGGGTTGCTGCAGCAGTAAGCATGTGTTTGGTCAACAGGAAATCATTACCTCAACCTTACAGTGTCTAGACTAGGCACTCAATTATCATCGCTATTGTCAATACATTTCCATCCAGGAATACGTTCTTTTTTTATATACAGGCATGGGGTTTTCCCCTGGATGTGTGAAAATTAGGGACTAACATTTGTTGATCACCAACTCTTTGCTAAACTCTGTATTTAAACCCTTCATGAACATCACCTTATTTTAAAAATTCCAATTCTTGTAACAATCCCTGGACATAAATACTACTATTATTTGCATTTTATAGATGAGGAAACAGGTTTAGCAAGGTGATTTAACTTACTGAAGATTGAAGATCCAGTCATTGGGGAATCTGAAAGCTTTAGTTCCTAAGGATCATGTCATGATACAATTGACATGCCTTAAAACTGAGAGAGATATTTAAAAGGATAATTACGACCCAAGAAGATTAAGGTTTTCCTATTGTGAGAACATAAAAGAGAGTGATTGAATCTGAAAGGGTGCTGAGACATGCTTTATAGAGGAGTTGGTGCTGGAGCTGGGCTTTGAAGGATAAGTAGGAGTTTCTTAGGTGAGCAGAGTGGAGACAAATCATTCTGGGTAGAGGGAAAGAAGCATGCAATGTAAATTGGTGTAAGAAGTTCAGTATGGCTGGAACACTATAATGTGTCTGATGGAATATGCTGGACTGAAAGTCTGGAGAGACAGATTGAGGCCAGATTGAGAAGGCTCTTCAATGCCCTTCACTGTGGCTGAAACTAATATCAGCTGCTTTGTGAACATGTTGGAATAAGGGAAGGGAAATAGTTAATTAGTGCTAGTGTTAAGTGAGTTCCCTTATGTGACAGTTGCTATACTTCATGCTTTATTTACATTATTTAATTTAATTCTCACCACGATACAAAGAAGTAGGCCTTTTTTCCTTAAAGTATACAAATTAATAGGGTAGCACTCACTAAATTTTCACAAATGAGCATATCCATTTAACTAGCTCCCAGATCAAGAAACAGAACAATATGGAACCACAGAAGGCTTCTGTGTCCTCTTCTAGTCATTACACCCCCAAGGATAAAACTAAGCTGACTTCTAAAACCATTATTTAACTGCCAGTTTCTTAATCTGTATAAGACTGGAATATTGCAATATATAGTTTTTGTATGGCTTATTTTCTTCAATATTATGTATGTGAAATTTATTTACACAGTCATATGGAGTTGTAGTTCATTACTTTTCATTGAATAATATCCCACTGATGAATATATCATAACTTAATTTATTCAGACTTGGAGTGGTTATTATCTCCATTTCACAAATGATAAAACCCAGATTTGACAAGGTTAAAGAACTGGTTTTAAATCACAGAGCTAGAGAGTGGCATAACGAAGACTCTCAACCAGTATCATTTTATTCTAAAGCCTGATAGCAAGTATAATGTGGAGTTTGAATAATTTAATCTCTAACCCACAAAAATGTATTGAGTAATCACTTAATATGTGCTTGTTGGATTCCCTGACCTCATAATAAACATATAAACATACAAAAACATAACCTCAGTTACCAATAAGTGCTATGAAGAAGAGAGCATTAAAAACATAGAGTACTAACCTTGTACTTTAACCAGGCCTTATTCTAAGTTCCCTGCCTATATTACTTCATGTAATTCTCAAAATGAACCCAGCTATTCTCATGACCCTTATTTAACAGATGAGGAAGCTGAGGCATGGAGAGTTTAAGTAAACTGTTTTATGTCCCACAGTTAGTAAACGGAGAAATCAGGGTTCAAATTTTAGCAGTTGGCTCCAGAGCCTGTGCACCTAACCACAGAGCTATCAAGGGTACAATGGTAAAGATGAATGTGATGGAGCTAGTTTGAGTTGGAGACCTTAGTATCAAAGAGGAGGTATTTCTCTGAAGATCTGGAAGGAAACATCCCAAGTGTAAGGTACAGCAAGAAGAAAGGTCCTGAGTCAGGAATGAGCTTGGCATCTTTAAAGATCAGAAAGAAGAGTGACAGTGAAGGGAAATGAGGCCTTAGCCAAGCACAGTTTGAAAGCTATAGAGAAATGAGTTGGAATATCACCTTCAACACATTTTACATGTTATTTTTCATTCTACATTGCTCTTTCCCAATTGACTGCACCGGTCTCTTGGGAGGAGTAAAGGGGATGATCCGTAATGAAGCATAGAACACTGACAGGCAAGAAGTAAGTGTTCAAGACTTTGCTTCTTCCTGTTTGTTCTCTTCTCTGGTGCTGCCCCTACATTGATGGCTGTGCTGAAACCAGAAACTACTGGAGGCCAGTAGTTTGTGAAAGAATGTGACTGACTTGTATTTTCTCAGTTTCCTGTCTGCTAGTTTTTGTTACTGATTGCAAATCACCAGCTGGGGTTTGGAGCTGCCATGAAAGCCCTCTGGGGTCGGAATACGCATATATCAGATGTGGGCAAGAGTCAAAGAGAGAAAGGAGAAGACAAAAAGAGGAGGGGGCTCAATGAAACTTTACCAGGATGCCTCTGAAGTCTGGAACTGCATTTCCAGGGAAACAAGCAGTCTATTAGGATTCATTTCATGTCTAAAAATTGCCTCTATTTGGGATTAGTTATTACTTTTGAGACAGGATGCTCTGCACTGTTTCAAGGTGAGACAATGTTATGTGTTGCTCCTCGTTATGAGCCTGTCCTAATTATATGCCTCCTTGATTATTGTTCTGCAGATTGATTAGAACCATATTCAAGACATTTGTAGATCATAGTTCCTGGACACTTCTATATGTTAGCAAATCAAGTATGATTTATCCCTGGCATTATTGGTTAGGGACGGCTTCTTTTTTTCAATGCATGTTCTCTCTAGCTTATAATTTTAATTAGCACTTGCTCCCAGTTCACACCGAGAATGGGGATGATTGTCACTTCAGCACTGATGCACAGCCCTAGCTTGTAATGCAACTTTGACTTTTGCATTCAGATTCCTTAATCAATGCTGGATGTAGGATAAGAGAAACCGCTGAATTAAAATTACAGTGCAACAGGAAATTGAATAGTCATTCAATTGAGGAGATGAATTTGACTTAGATTACTGATAGGCAAAACTGGATTTGACAGTGCCAGGTATCCTTATCCACCATGCTCAATTATGAATAAATAGCCTCCTTCTCCTATACCCTTTCCTCCCACCCCGAATTGCAAGGAAATAGACCCATATGCTGGAGAGAACCCAGGACAACTGGGGAAACCCCATGTTATTCTTCTCTGTTGCTTGCAGCTACTTAAAAAAAAATGAGTAGCAGCTATCATCGCTGCCATGCTACAGTAGCAGATTTTGCTGTTCACACTGCCTCATCCTCTTTCTCCCTGCCATACAGAAGCATCAGATTCTCTCCCTCTTTTCTTTTGCATTGAGGTTATTCAACAGAGGCTTCCTTGGCAGTTCTCTATTTTCTGGTTGTGGCAAATGTCTGTGTATATGGGAAGCATAATTACCTCCTAAAAATGTAAAATAACAGTAAGAACACCCTGCTTTGAATTTCCACCCAAGATAATATTATATTGTTTCTTGAAAGATCTAGTATTTTGAACTAGATAATTATAATTCCTCTTAATACTGAAGTAGAATGTTCCCTCTGTGAAACACAAGGCAGCAACCTATTTCAGCAAGATTTAAGTTCAAATCTAATCACTTTGTCTATGAAATTCAACTGAAATGTAATTATCATCATCATGACTTGAATTGACTAAAACACAAACAGTGCCAATGAGAGCAGAAAGATGAGAATTTGTGCAATGAAAATAAAGAGCTGAGAGGAGTTTGACAGAAGTTTGGAAGTTTCAAGAATGCAAACTGGTTCAGTAAATTTAAGCTCTTTTCCTCCTAAATATTCAATTGATATTAAAATACAATAGCTTGGCAGTTCAAACATGAATATTTAACTGTAACAAGTTGATGCAGTTTAAATGTTCCTATGCCCAGATTTAACAGAATTTTGTAAGGGAGATTTACTTTTATGAAGTGAAAGTAAGTGTTTGAAATGAAGTAGAATATATCCTTGAGGATTTTTATCACCCACTAAAGTTTAGAGAAGGCTGTTTTATCCTAGAGTGGAGTTTTATGATCAGAAAATAGTATAAACTTTGCCCTAAACAAGCAGTCCAGGTAAGAAAAGGATTTCCTTAAGTTTAATTAATGTTTTCATATTTGTTGACAATTTTTGAGGTTTTTATATTCAATTTGAGACATTTCCAAAATATGATTTCATTAACCTTTTTCATTTTTGCTTTATTTTTAAATATTTTAAATCTTAGGACTCTTCATTCATGACAGAATCAATAATAATTGCTGTGAAATAGACGGGAATTTTAGGAGTAAGGAAAATATAAGCAAACTGATAATTTGGAGGATGATGGGTGGTGGGACGGAACTGCCCGTGATAAAATAAATTCAGCTGAAATAGAAGTCTTATTCCTCTTCTCATTCTTTTATCACCTACATCTAATAATTCAGCAAATCCCAGTTTAATTCCTTTCCATGAAGGAACATAAAAGAAAACTAATATTTGTTAAGTGACTCTTGTTTGCTAGTCATGATGCTAAGTATCTAACATATGATTTTAATTCACGTATCTGAAATATACCTTTTCTTCCCAATTTTTGTTACCATTGCCTTAGTGTAGGCTCCATCAGTTACTGTATTATACCAGATATATTTTTCCAAGGCTTTTCACGCCCTTGCTTCCTAGGGCTGTGTTTTAGTTTGCCAAAAGGCTGCCAATGCAAAGTGCCAGAAATCTATTGGCTTTTATAATGGGGATTTATTTGGGGTAAAAGGTTACAATTCCAAGACCGTGAAAAGTCCAACTCAAAGCAGTATAAAAGGTGCTTTCTCACCAAAGTCAGCTGCCATGTGTTGAAGGAAGATGGTGGGCGATCTCTGCCTTGTATCTTCCTTCCTCTCTGGGCTTCCTCTCTCAGGTTCAGCTGTTCTACTTTCTTCCGGATTTCAGCTACAAGCTGGCATAGGGCTTGTCTCTTTCAGGGCCTCCTATATCAGTTTCAGCTAGCCCGCTCTCTTCCCAAGTCCAGCTGTAAGCTATCAGGGATATAGCAGGGCTGGTCTGCTCTTGAGCTGCTCTGTGGGCCCAGCCTCTTGGGGACTTGGTGCTTAAGTGATCCTGTAGTCCTGTCTCTCCTGGCACAGGGCTTGTCTCTTCGGACTTCTGTCCTTGCAGCTCAGCTGTGGGCAAAACTGGAGAGTCTTTTCTCTCACATGGCAGGATCAAAAATGACAGAGCTCTCTCGCTTCCTGTGTCTCTCTGTCCCTATGAGTCCTTTTATATTAGACCAAGCCGACAGGGGTTGGGGGGGTGGTGGTCATACATCACTGACCTAGTGGAATCAAATGACCAAAAGCAACCTTATCAAGTAATTTAATCAAAAGCCCCTCAACTGAATTTAATGCAATAAAAGGGTATCACACCCAGAAGAATAAATTAGTTTATAAACATAATCTTTCTCTTTTTTGGGATTCATAAAATAATCACAAACTGCCAGAGGCTGCAAAATAAAATTTTCACTCTTGACCTTCAAAGCTCTCCATAATCTAACCCAATCCAACCTACCCAAACTATTCATATGCACTTCCATTATATCCTACCACTAATCTCTAGCCCATTTGGGTTATTTTGTGTCTGACTCCAAGTCCTGCTCTTCCTGCTGCCTCCATCTATCTAAATCATTCCCACCATCCTTTCTCTAAAGATTTCTCTTACTTCCTGACCCATGATCTCTACAATTTGATGGATCCTTTAAGCAACTGTTATCTGTGCCTTGAATGAATTTCTATTTCTGGCAATAAAAAGCTAAACATCCTGACTGATCCTCCCACTGAATACACTTTAAAATGCTAAATAAAATGTTCTAAAATGTCTTTTAAAATGCACTGATGAGCTGGTAAGAAAACAAAGCCAAAAACTGAGAGAAGGATAAAGCCTATAGAGCCAAACTAATCTAAATGAACACTGATGCATCCCTCATGAGCATGTACCATATTTGGGAAATTTGTTCTTTGATCTTCATGGTATACTGAGGCACAGGATTCAGAAAACAATGTGCAGGGACCACTCCTGAAAATTCATAACTTCAAGCTGGTTTTCACCTCAAAATCAAAATCATATTGGAAAAAAATCATATTGGAAAAATCTCAAGCAGATAAGTGTATTAAAAAGTTCCTGCTTACATGAAAGAGTAAAAACTCATTCTTCGTTAAATAGGTGCCCCTAAACTACTCAGAATATCAAGGGGTTTATCCTTTCATGTGCAGATCTTGCTTTTTGATGCATCTTGAGAACTGAAACTACCCTCATTTTTATTTTCTTTCTAAATCCATTCAGTACAGAAGTTAACAAAGAGAAAATTGAAATAACAATAGTACATTGAATTTTGGGACATACAATGTTCCTAAGTCATGCACTTTTTTGTGGTCAGAGAGTCAAAAAGAATCATGACATCGGTGAGTTCTGGCGAGTCTTTTTTCATGAATTCCATCTGAATAAAACACCAGAGGACCAGGAATTGCATGGCCCTGCCTCAGTCCAGGAGAGCTGTTTCCCAGGAAAACATGGGATTTGGGCTAGGAATTAGATACCTCAACCTGCCCATCAGCTGTGTATCTCAAGAGATTCCCCTTAGAGAGGCAATTGACTGGGGCCAATGACAACCACACACCCTATTGAATAAATGAGTAAAACAACCTGGCACTATGATAAATTATAGTATGTGGGGAGGAAATGTCATCCTTCTATTAAAAAGTTATGTTAGTGTAATTAATAGTGCTGAAGTGTGAGTGTGAACTTGGTTGAAAGGGGAAGTTTTGGCCCATCCATGAGGCTGGAAGGAAAGTTAGAGATAAAACGGGTGACTGTATAACTCGGTGAATTCTGGGGTGGCTGAGGATTGTAGTTAAGAAGACAAATATAGAAGAATGTTTTTTCAGGATCCCTAACAAAGTTACGTCACAAGCACAGGGTGTTGATAGTGGGGTGATATATGGCAAAAAATACACCTAAAACAAACTTCTATGGGATATGAATGTGTTCATGTTGTTATAGGTATGTTTTCTCAATAGATAGAGGCCCAGAGAGCAGCGAATACAATATTAAATTTCCATCCTAGGAAGCCACGCTACTTTCCCAAATAAAATGGCAAAAATCTCTGGAATATAAAAGCCATGCCTAAGAAAAGAAAATTAAGGACTATATGTCAAGTCCTTAATCTCAGTGCTTGTATGTATGAACCTTATTTCTGTAAAAATGAAACTTTGCCTAATTATAATTAATGTCTAAGAGTTACTTCCTGAAAATCTCCTTGTTACTCAAATGTGGGCTCTAAGCCAAACTCTGCATTTAAACTCACTACCTTCCCCTTGGTGTGGGACATGACTCCCCAGGATGTGAAACTTCCTGACACCGAGAGATTATTACCAAGCATTAATCAGCAATGCATTTGAGAAAAGACCTTGACCAAAAAGAGGAAACATTAAATAAAAAAGAATTTTTATGGCTAAGAGATTTCAAAGTGAGTTGGGAGGTCATTCCAGAGGTTACACTTACACAGGTCTCACACAGATTTCACTAACTGCCACAGTAAACAAAGCCTCAAACAAGAGTGTTCCCAAGGGCTCTTGGGACATCTGGACAACAGAGGCAAGGCCACAGCATGATAAAATCAATACCCATTCAGCATGCTCTATCTGGGAATATATGATAATTTATCGCCCAATATAACATACTCATTTATAAGTCCCCTAATCATGATTCTTCTATTCCTTTTATTTGAACCTATAATTTTCAATATACTTATTACGGTTTTTTCACAGAGACTTAAATCTTTGGACCATTCAAATGCCAGTTGATCCCTGAATCCCAGCAGAGCAGTGGACAATCCCAACTCTCAAGTTCTTTGGGTTTGCCCTGGACAACCAACAAAATGATGATGATAGAAGGTCCCATCCCAAAAAACAGGGAGTGTTTGAAGCTGCAGAAAGGATAATTCCTTCCATCTGCCCTGTGGTATCAGGGTCCTCTGAGTCTGGGGCTATCGTAGTGGACATCATCCTGGGTCCCTCAGGATTGGGGATTGAACAGTTGTGGTAAGGGTATTTGGCCACAGACAAAGTAGATTAGTTGTTATCATGGATTTTATCTTGTGGTGACAGAAGCACTTGTAACACTAATATAAAGATAGGAGTTCAGAAGGAAGAGGAGGAATGAATGGGTGGAACAGAGCATATTAGGGGTGGTGAGGTTCTTCTGTATGATACGGCAATGATGGACACATGACATTACACATCTGTCAAGCCCATGGAACTGTACAGCACAAAGTGTGAACCATAAGGTAAACTATAGACATAGGTCAGCAATGCTTCAATATTGGTTCATCAACTGTAACAAATGTGCCACAATAATCTAAGATGTCAATAAGAGGGGTAACTCTGTGTGTGTTTATGGGGCTGGGGTTAAACTTTGGGAATTCCCTATTCTTTTGGTGTAATTTTAAATGTAAATCTAAAACTTCTCTAAAAATAAAATTTAAAAAGTTATCTGAACTTTTAACCCCCTTTTAAAAATAAAATATTAATCTGCATATTAAACATTTATTTACCCTGCCTAAACTGGTATAAAATAGACCCAGAGATCAATTGAAAATAATACTTTTCCCTGAAGCAGACCATTGGTTTAAATGAGACCTTAATATGTAAAAAGGTCTATCATAGAACTGTAGGAAATATGTTGACTTCTTGGAAAAGAGAAATAGATAGGGTCTTACCTCAAATGACATGTAAAAATAAAAAATAAAAAAACATAAGCCATAAAGAATTAAATACAAAAATTGGAATTTTTAAAGTTAAAAATCTAGATAAGTTTGGATATAGAAAGTGTTTATAATCATAACAGTAATGAAATAAGTCACAAGATAAATTATGTTACATGAAAACATAAAACTATATAAAATTATTGAGGAAATTATGATAAAATCAATATTCAAAAACTATTCATTAATAAAATTTATTAGTATCAAGAAGATGCAAATTATTACTAGAGTGGACTGGTCTGTTAATGAAATAGGCATTTCCAGTATCATAGCAAAATATCTAACTTGAGAATCTGAGTTGCTATTCATATTAAATTCTTCAGCAATCAAGTCAGAGTATTCTGTAAATTTGGGCCTTTATAAATTAATGTGAGAAATTTCTGGACAAATTTAGTGAAGAGGCAGAGAGACAATTAGACTGTGAAGATCTACACAGCAAACACAAAGAAGCTAGTAGTTATTTAATATAAGAAAAAGAGTTACTTAAATTGAAAAAGTGAGGTTATTATATCAAAGGGTCCTAATTGGTTTCATTTCTAAGAAGAAAGAAAAACGGGAAGTAGATCTTGCAGGGTAATTTATATTACTGTGAAGTCATTTTGCATATTTTGAGACAATAATTTTGCAGTAGGTTGTGAAAGATTGTTTGAAAATCTTGTCTGATATTTAAAACAGGACAAATTTTCTTCCATCTCAGGTAGTTCTGTTTTAGGTTAAAGGCTCTAGTAAAATTTTTCTCAAGTACCCTGTGGTGGTTGGAAGGTGTGTGTACCCCAGAAAAACACCTTAAATCTAATCTATTCCTGTTGGTGTGAACCTATTGTAAGTAGGATATTTGATGATGTTACTTCGGGTAATAAGGATGGGTCTTTAATCCTATCACTGGAATCCTTTATAAGAGGAATGAAATTCAGACAGAGAGAGAGAAAGCCACAGGAAGCAAGAGGCTGGACATCGACGGAACCCAGAAGAGAAGGGAGAGACCAGTGGTTGCCGCCATGTGCCTTGCCATGTGACAGAGGAATCCAGGATCACTGTATCAAGTGCCAGAATACCACAGACTTCGAGGAGAAAGCAACACCTTGATGAAGCCTTGATTTGGACTTTCTTTTAGCCTTAAAACTGTAAGCTGATAAATTCCCATTGTTTAAGCCAATCCAGTTCTATTTGCTTGAATAGCCTAGGAAACCAAAAAAGTTCCCCTTAGAGTTGCAATTCCAAATTCAGATTTTATGCAATACAGCATTAAAAAGCATATTTTAATAGATCTCACTGCTGGATAAAATCAGATTTTATGCTTTCAACTGAAATTTTCCTCTAATGTTTCAGGGTACACTTATACATGGCACTTGATTTGTTACAAGATCAAGCGAATGTGGCAAATTATCTGCTACACCAAAAGAACTCTCTTTGGGGTCTTTGAAAAACAGGTATACTCAGGGTTTATATGAAGCATATTAAATGAGATAACAATGTGGAAATTCCTAACCCAGTATTTGATCATAGGAGGTATCTGTCTTAGTTTGACTGAGCTACTATCACAAATACCACAAACTGGTTTTGGCTTAAACAATGGGGATTTATTGGCTCATGGTTTTGAGCTTAGAAGTCCAAAATCTAAATATTGGCAAAGCTTGCTTTTTCCCCAAAGAGTGTAGCGTTCTGGGGTGGCAGCCCTCCGTCATATTGTGATACCCTTGGTCTTCTCCTGTTGTCTCACTCTGACTCCCAGGTTCTCTTCTTAAAGCCTCCAGTAGTCAAGATAAAGACCCACCCTCATTCAGTTGGGTCACAACTTAACTAAAATAACATCTTCAAGAAGTCCTATTTACAGTTGATTCACACCCACAGGAATGTGGATTATGATTAAGAATGTGTGAATTGGGGAACATAATTGAATCTACCTCATTATCTCAGCAAATAAGACTTGGTACACTAGCAGAAAATATACTTGAGAATGGGGGAAATTATATATGTTCAAAGCTGGACTTACATGAACAATAATAATATTATTAATGTATTACATTAATAATACTAATAATGCTTACTATGTGCCAGACACTCATTTAATCCTTCCGTAATCCTGTGAAGAAGGTACCATTGTTATTCCTTTCTAAAATGAAGAAACTAAGGCAGTATGACTCCAGTGTCCACAAATTTAGCAACTAAGCTATGGTGCTATAAGTGAAAATGAAAAATTCAGTCAATAAGTGGTTTGTCTTTGCTAGTGTTTCTCAAGGTATGATCCTCATTTTACCTGCTTCACAGTCTCTTGGATAGTTTTTTTAAAATGCAGATACTTGGGTCCAACCCAGTATCTACTATATTAGGTTTCTGAACATAAAAATAGATTATTTTTATGTTTTGCAAATTTTAGACCTAGTGGACACAGACATAGTGCATTCCTTTATCGTAAGTGCTTAGATGTTTAATTTGCTTTTGTTTGCTGTTTTATTATTTTGATCTTATAAATATGATACCTCAAGTTTCTAAAAAATTCAATGCTAAAACTATTAGGTATTTATAACCATCATAACATTAGACCAGTTAAGATGTTTTTAGAATGTTGAATTGTGCATAGATTTAGCCCTATCTTGAAGCATTTCTTCATTGATTATGTAGGCCATTTTTAAAAAGCAGGAAAACTCAGTACTATATTGGTTGCAAATAAGTTAAAATAAATTAAGATTTTGCTGAAAAATGGATTTTTTCAGTATATTTTCATTTTCCCACTTATTGAACATAAACTATTACAATAATTATTGGTATAGAGACAAAAACTTCTGGCATGACAGCATGAGGAGCTCCACTCACCCCTTCCCTGGATACATTGCTGAAAATTATTAAAAACCAAAACATTCAAAACCTCTGGAAATGGTCTTGAGGGCAAGTCATAAATGAAGAAATATCTATTCATAATCCATGAAAATTCAGTAAGAAAGGCTAGAGTCTGATATTTTGAACCAAGACCACTCCCCTCTCTCCTTCCCAGCTTAGTGAGACAGAGACTCCACTCCAGACTGCTAGAGCCAAGATCCCAGGGCTCCCTCTCCTCCCAGCTCCTAGCTGGAGGGCTTTCTTCCAGGGAAGAGCAGGACTTCAGCTTTTTTTGTCCTGCCTCCAGCTGCCTGTGGCTGAGGTTAACTCCTGGATGGGAGACTCTAACTTGGGCATGATATACTGAGAATACTGGTGCCCCAATAGCCCTTCCCCTGGTTTGTGAGGCCATGGTTGAATGCCAGTCAAAGACTTCAAGCTAAAATATATTATCCAAAATGTCCAGTCAAACAAAAAATTATAAGGCACACAAAGAGATAGGGAAGTGTGACCCAGACATTGTAAAAACAAACAAACAAACAAACAAACAAATAAATAAATAAAAGCAAGGAACACAAACAGCCTGTGAGAACAACTAGATGTTAGCTTTAAACAGAAAAAAGATTGCAATGTAGCCATTAAAAATGTGTGCCCAGAATGAAAGGAAAGCATCATTAAAGAAGTAAAGGAAGGTATGATAACAATGTCATTTCAATTAGAGAAGATCAACAAAGAGATATAAAATTATAAAAAAAGGAACCAAATGGAAATTCTGTAATTTAAAAGTACAATAATTGAAAAAAGAAATTCACTAGAGGGGTTCAACAGGAGATTTGGACTGGCAGAAAAAAATTAGTGGACTTGAAGATTGTGCAAAGTGAAGAACAGAGAGCAAAAAGAATGAAGAAAAATGAACAGAGCCTCAGAAAAATGTGGGAAACCATTAAGCATATCAACATATGCATAATGGGAATACCAGGAGGAGGGAGAAAGGGGGAGAAAACCAAAGAAATAATAATTGATATAATTTATTGAGCACATAATATATATTAGGAATTGAAATAAGTATTTTACATATATATTTTCTATCTGATGTAATTCTCACAAAAGTCTTATAGAACAGATAGAATTATCCCTTTTACAGATAAAGAAACTGATAGTCTGAGAATTTACAACTTGCCCACATTTACATAGCTAGAAATGCAGGAAACAGGAGGATGACTCGTGTGTTTAACATCAAAATCTCTCCATTTAACTAATGGTCTTGAAGTGGACTTGATTTTCACCAACTCATTCAGATGTCTATAAAGTGAACCACAATTAGTATGTGCTGTATTCAATTTGAATAACATTTACTCAATGTCCAGTTAGTGTAAAACAACAACAACAACAACAACAAAAACAAAACGCAAACAGTTTCATAGATTTAAACGACAGAACTTCAATTTAAGTTCCAAATAAAGAGAAATTTTCTTGTGATTCATAATGAAGCTACATTGACCTGTCCAGAAATACCAAAGATGATGCAAAATTTGAGAATCACCAATATGTTAGTAAGGTCAGTGTTATAAGAGATGCCCTCAATCCTTTCATTAAACCGACATTTATGCATTAAATTAACTAAATTTTTGGAGCTTCTGCAATGTGAGGGACACTTTGTGAAGAATATACAAATGAGTGACATGTGGTGAAGGTGCAAGACATTGCGTACAGATAATTATCAGAAAAACAAAACAAAACAAAGAATGTACAGTGGTGAGGGTGGAAGATTTTGTGGAGAAGATAGCACACTCTAAATCAGAGGCCAGGAGAAATTTAGTAAGTGGAAGAGGAAAAAAAGTGAATTCTAGAGAGAGCTACAGTGTATATAAATGCATAGTTGAAGATGCCTAAATTGCGGAGATGCCAAGGAAGTAGTGGCAAACAGGTTAGAAAAACAGTCTGACAACAGATTGTGGGTGATTTAGGACACAGTGATAAAAGTCTGTATTTTTTTTTTTTAAAGAAGCTT
>JAQZBX010068098.1:0-16020 GCA_029593785.1 Cabassous unicinctus
TTGAGAAGGAGATTGACTCCTGGTTCCACTAGATGTAGTTTAGGAACCAGGCTTCCACTTGGTGCCCCTGAAGCAAGGAAAAGGGAGTGATTCCTGGTTCCATTTCTGAGATGCAGTTTAGGAATGAGGCTCCCACCTGGTTCCCCTGAGGGTAGGAGGAAGGACAGGCTTGCCATTGGACTTCAGAGATATCATTAAGAATTATGCTCCCAGCTGGTGCCCTTGAGGCAAGGAAGAGGGAGTGACTTACCCTTCCACTTCCAAGATCTATCTTAGGAACCACACTCCTACCTGCTGCCCCATTTTATTATTTGGTTTTCATATGATGAATCTCATGTTTGTCTGTCTTTTTACTCTTTTATTTATCCTTTCTGCTATTATTTCTTCTATACTCTCCTCCAAGCCTGTCTCTCCTGTCTTTTTCATTCATATTCTATGGCTTCCTTTAATATTTCCTGCAAAGTTGGAGTATTTTTTGAAAACTCTCTCTGTTTCTGTTTGTGAATATTTTATACTCACCTACATATTTGAAGGACAATTTTGCTGGATAAAGAACTCTTGGCTAGCAGTTGTTTTTTTTTTTCAGTATCCTAATTGTATCATACCACTGTCTTCTGGCCTCCATGGTTTCTGAAGAGAAATCTGCACTCAGCCTTACTGGACATCCCTTGTACATGATGGTTTGCTTCTCCATTGCTGCTCTGAGAATTTTCTCTTTATCTTTGACATTTGGCATTCTGAGTAGTATGTGTCTTGGAGTAGGTCTATTCAGATTTATTCTGATTGGGGTACAGTGTGCTTCTTGGACATGTAAGTTCATTTCTTTCCTGAGAGTTGGGAAATTTTCAGCTATTATTTCCTCAGATACTCTTTCTTCCCCCTTTCCCTTCTCTTTTCCTTCTGGAACGCCCATGAAATGTGCATTGTTGAGTTTTGTGTTGTCATGCAACTCTCTGAGCCCCTGTTCAATTTTTTTTTCCATTCTTTTCTCTCTTGCTTCTTTTCTCTCTTCAATTTTAGCTGTTCTGTCTTTGGTATCACTCATTCTTTGTTCTATTTTTTCGAGTCTGCTGTTGTATGCCTCAATTGTATTTTTGATCTCACCTATTGTGTCTTTCATTCCCATGAGCTCTGTTACTTTTCTGTTCAGGATTTCAAATTCTTCTTTGTACTTGCTCAATGTCTTCTTTATGTCATTTATCTCTTTAACAATATTGTCTTTCAACTCAATTTGATTTTGGAAATTTGTGTGCATCTTGCTGATTAGTTCTCTCAAATTCTGCATCCTTTCTGGGGCTTTGATATATTCCTTTTCTTGGGCTATGTCTTCTATTTTCTTTGTATGGCTTGTAATTTTTTTGCTGATATCTAAGCATCTGATTATGATGCAGTTTACTCAGATTCTCAATTTCTTTCTTTTTTGTAGGGATTTAGTGGCAGGAGGCTGTGTTACCCCTGCTCTGACTCTTGGCTTGACCTGGATTGTAAGGATTGTCCTGCTGGCTGCTCAAAACTAGACACTGGACCTAGTAATTTGTTGTAGAGTCACTTCCTAGGGCCTTTGGGAGAGAGGCTATAGAGACTGCAAAATGCCTTTCCTAGTTATTTTTAATTTTCTTGCATGTATATCTTTGGTCTGCCAGAAGATGGCACTATTTGGCAGCTCCCAGTTCAATGCCTGGTTGGAGTGTATTTGTTGCAACACAGACCAGATCAATGTTATAGAGCTTCTGGTCTGGAGGCAAGGAGCCTTGTAATTCAAATTTTCGCTGAGACAGTTCTCCAGCATTCTCTGGCAACCCCTCCCTTTTCCCAGTCAGAAATATTTCCACTCCTCTCTGTGTCCTTAACAATCAGCCCCTGTTAGTAGAGGAGGAGATTGGGAGGTTTGTATATTTTTAACCTGTTGCTGGCTCTAAGGTAAACAATGGTGCAGCCCCACCCTACCTGGAAGGGCTCCTAGGACACAGCAGACCAAATTTGTGAGTCAAAAGCTGAGTCAGCCTTAGGTTGTGTCCCTCTCTCTCCTCTTTCCTGGGGCATCCTCAACAATTAGTCCCAACTATAAGAATGGGAGATTGCGAAGGTTGGATTTCTCCAGCCCTTTGCAGGCTCCCAGGGCAAACCACTGCATGGTCCCACCTGGCCTGGAAGGGCTCATGAGACAGAGCAAACCAAATTTGTGGGTCAGAAGTTGAGTCAGCCTTAGGCCATGTTGCTCTCTTTCCCCTTTCCTGGGGTGGTAGTTCCCTGGAGCCTCCTTTGTCTGTAGTTGCAGGCCCAGAGGCCTGAGAATTCTAAAGTGTCTTTTGTGTGGGGGATGGTGCCGGCAGTAACAGCAGCTGGTTTCAACTCAGAGTTCTGTCATTGCAATTTCCTTCCTTTGTTCCTCTCTCCTCTGGGTTGTGTCTAGCCTTTCTCTGGTGTCCTAAACCCTAGAAGATCTTTTTCTTGCCTGTTTCAGCCTGTCCTCTGGGTATTTTTCTGGAGTAGAAGAGAGTCCCATGTCTTTCTAGTCTGCCATCTTCCTGAAAGTCTCATGAACTTGTTTTAATTTGAAATTTTCTGGATATTACTGAGGTTAATCTTGTTTTAATTTGAAATTTTCTGGATATTACTGAGGTTAGACATATTTTCATATAACTTTGTATTTGTAGAATGTATTAGACAGTGAAAAGGTATGCTGTTGCAAAATACCAGAAATCTGTTGGCTTTTATAAAGAGTTTTTATTGGGGGTAGAAGCTTACAGTCACAAGGCCCTAAAGAGTCCAGTTTAAGGAACCGTAAGAGGTAATTTCTCACCCAAAGTCTTTTCCCACATGTTGAGCAAGATGGTGGGTGATATCTGGCAGGTTTCAGCCTTCCTTCTTCCTCTTAAGGCTCTGTGGCCCCAGCTTCTTCTTGTTCTTTTTTAAGGCTTGTTTATTTATTTCTCCTCTCTCATTGTTTTGTGCTCATGGTCTGCTCTCTGTGTGTTCTTCTGTGTCTGCATGTCTTCTCTTTAGATGGCACTGTAAATTGATCCTAGGACTTTCATAGTGGAGTGAGGTGCTCAATCTCTCATGCTACTACAGCCCCCTGTTCTGCTGCATCACTTGCTGTCTTTCTTCTGTGTCTCTTTTTGTTGTATCATCTTGCTGCCAGCTCCCCATGTGGGCCAGCTTGCTTTTCACGAGGAGACCCTGGGAATCATTCCCTGGATCTCCTATATGGTAGATGGCAGGGAATTGCTTGAGCCACATCTGCTTCCCCCAGCTTCTGATCTCAGCTGTAGGCTGGCATAAGACCTGTCTCTCTCCCTGGGGCTCATTACTTTCCAGGCTCAGCTGCTCTGGTCTCTACGCAAAGTCAGCTGTAGACTATAAGGCTCATCTCTCTTCCGAGGGCCTCTGCTGTGTCTATTGGGCTGTCTTTCTTCTTCTGTGTTCTTCTTCTCTGTGTGTCTATTTCTGTGTAAGAGTCTGTTTTATCAGCCCACAAAGGGGGCAGGGACTCATTGCTGAGTCACAATCTAATTATTTGGCTGAATCAAAACCCTAATCTTAACATAATTTATTCAGATGTCTCAGCTGAATCTAAAACAATAAAAGTGTTATCACGTCCAGAGGAACAGACCAGTTAACAAATATTATTTCTTGTTTTGGAATTCATAAATAATCTCAAACTGCCACATAGAATTTCGGAGGTTTTATTTGATCGTGATCTTATCATTTTGTAGCTCTTAGGTGTTTTGGGTGGTACTCTGCTTGTTACAGAAGGCAGAGTTATATTCTTCCATTCTGTTTGGAGGGTCTGGCATACCAGCTCACCACCATATCACAGACTCAATTCCCGTCTGTGCTTTTGACGAGACAGGGAAGTAGCAGTGGTGGCAGCCAGTCAGTTTTAGTGGGTGGAAGGACTATGCTGTTCAATCCATCACAGCTTCCACACCATGGCCAGTTGGCACAAACGTCCACTGGAAAAAGACTCATAGTCTCTGAGGAGAGAGACTGGCTGACACCTATGGTCCCCTTGTTTATAGAGATCCTGTTCCATGGTGGTGTGCTCTGAAGGATATTTACAATCAACATGAATATTTTCACATAAAATGCCCATTTTGAGAAGTCAATCTTTCTGCCTCCTCCTGGACCTCTTTTTCACCAATTTCCCAATTTTGTTCTTTCCACATCTCTGACTCTCTGACCATCCATTAGCCACTACCTATGAATTAGTATATATCTCTACCTCTGACTATCTAGCTACTGTGATTCAGGGATATTCTTGAGCAGAATTGTCCTGCAGTGGTCATTTTTTTTTGGATAGTATCAACCTACTGTAAAGATCCATTTATGAATTAGTTCTGTGCATTTTTCTTTTCCACTAACAATTCAGGAGTCCAAATGTGTGGTTCGTGGGGCAGGTGCGAAAGCTTTAGAAGCAGGTACTGGGTATTTTGAGCCACCTGCTTTTGTAGTTCACTTGTGCCTTTGGGACTTGCTTGGGGCATTTTTTAAAAAGATTTATTTGTTTATTTCTCCCCTCCCACTTATAGTTTGTGCTCACTACCACCTCCGCTCCCTGCTTGTTGTGTCTCTCATTGTGATTTCTCACTGTGTCTTTTGGTTGCATGAGCTCACCATGCCAGACTGTTGGGTCAGCCTGCCTTCTTTAGGAGGAAATGGGAGCCAAACCCAGGACCTCCCATGTAGTAGGTGGGTGCGTCACCACTTGAGCCACTTCTGCTTCCCTGCTTGGGGCTTAATCTCATATTTTGGGGGATTGAATCCTGTACCCCACAAAAGACAAGTTCACATCTTAATCCATGTTCCTGTGGGTGTGGTACCATTTGTAATTAGGACATTTTGAAGATGCCATGATTATTATTAGTTTGGTGTGGTCTATTTGTCAATAGGACCTTCAAAGATCCTATGTTGGATGCGTTCCCATTTAATCAGGGTGAGTTTTAAACTGTGTTACTGAAGGAATAAAGACAGGAAGTTTCATCTGGTCTGCTGGTCATAAGGTCTAAATGACAGGGCAGCAGGAATCCTGTCATGGACCTGAAAAGAGCTGTTTCTGACACAAGGACTCAAAATGTTTATTTTGCTAAACATGATACGATCAACAAGTCATTATTATAGATGACTGTTGGACAAAAACTCTGATGGTCATTAGATCCTGTGGCATTGTGGTAATTGCTCTCAGTTTATTTCTGATGTTGAAGCACAGCTACCTTTCTGTCTATTGCAATTGGGATCTCATTCCATTCCCTCTCCCTCTACCATCCTCTCTGGCCTCTGAGGACAGTTGCTTAACAATGCTCTTCTGAATGCTCTGGTGGAGGAATGCTTTCTGAGACCTCTTGCCTGCTTAATTTGCACTTGATCGACCCCTTCCAGAATTCTCATTTTCCTGACCTTTGGATTAGCAGCATTTGAACTTGTTAGAAATGTAGAATCTCTAGCCTCACTTCAGACCTACTGAATCAGAACCTTAATTTTTAATAAGATCCACAGGTGATTCATATGCACATTGAAGTTTTAAAAAAACACAGCTCAATAGTATGTCAGAGAATTTCCAGCATTTTAACCTGATGTATTAGTCAGCCAAAGGGGTGCTGATGCAAAGTACCAGAAATCTGTTGGTTTTTATAAAGGGTATTTATTTGGGTTAGAAGCCCACAGTTACCAAGCCATAAAGCATAAGTTACTTCCCTCACCAATGTCTATTGCCATGTGTTGAGCAGCCATGGCTGCCAATGTTTGTGAGAGTTCAGGCTTCCTGGGTTCCTCTCTTCCTGGGGCTTGCTTGTCTCTGGGCTCAGCTCCTCTGCTATCACCAGAAGGTCAGATGTAGACTATGAGACTTTCTAGGCTTTGTCTCTCTCCATAAGGCCAGCTGCAGACTATCAGGTGAATGGCTCTGTCTCCCCAGGGCTTCTGCCATGTCTAAGAGTCATCTCTAATCCTGTTTTCTTGTGTGTTCATTTCCCAGGATCCAGCTCAAAACTCAGCATCAGAACTCCAAAGTCTTTCCTTTGCCATGTCTTTTATCTGTGAGTCCCCACCAACCAAGGGGTGGGAACTCAATGTCCTACTTACATTGCCCAATAAAAGCCCTAATCATAATTTAATCAAGTAAAAGTAATACCTCTGAATCCAGTGCACTCTAATATGCTCAGAGGAAAAGACCTTTTTACAAACATAAACCAATATTACTTTTTGGAATTCATCAATAATATCAAACTGCTACACCTGATTACGAGAAGGCATCATTGAATACATGTTTTAGTTCCAGACCTAGAAAACTATGAATGCATCACCCAGGAACTGAAGCCTGATTGTGCCCTTGTCAATCAATTTATCCCAAAGGAGTCTTTCTTTTAATCATCTTTTCAAATAGGGAGAAGCACAGTCGCTTGCATTAATATGGTGTTTTTTCACCTTTTTTCCATCACCATTGTCTTCTCACTGAAATTTTAATACCACAATTACAAAGTATATCTGTTTATATACTGTGGCTGTATGGAGGGTCACCAACCATTGTAGTAGCTAAGATTTTTTCCTTCCTCTACCAGTAGTCATTTTTTTCTCCTTTGTGAATGAAAGCTCCCCTCTTGAGAATGCATGTATTGAGAGAAATAAAGCAGGTGCTAAACAGATCATGATCCAAACTTTAATATAGACATGGATAAATTAAAAGGAAAGTAATTTAAAAGTTAACAATGATTAGCTTTGGCCTATGAGATCATGAGCTTTTTTCTACCTTTGTTTTCTTTTATTTCTCCTGCTTTAATGGTTTCCAAATATATGCTGATATGCACTTCCAAAGGATGTTGTGAAGATTCTATAAGATTATGCATATAAAAGGAAAACTATATTATTTTTCCATTCCCCATAAATCTCAGGTGTTCCATATGTGTTAAACATTTAAAAAAAAAACACACGCAAAGAATGAAGACATTGCTCTAGTACTGATTATCCGTATTCTGCATTTGCCATATTCTGCACAGTTGATAACATTTTCATGCAGGTTTAATTAAAAAACATTCATTTAATCAATATACAAATATTTATTGAATATGAAATTCATGTCAGAAACTAATTTAAACACTGGAAAGTCACATGTAAATAAGATAGGTTCCACGTTGCTGAAAAGTTCACCAATGACTTTTTCCAAACACACATGCTAACAATAAACAAAATAGGACAATGTCATAGTACTGATATTATCAGGCTTTGGAGTGAATTCAGAGGATGGGTTGATGAGATTTGGAAACACTTTTCAGATTAGATAAGATTTCAAATGGGTCTAGAATATTGAGTAGGAGTTTTTGAAGTGAAAAATCAAATGTCTATTAAGAAATGTCAAATGTCACAAGAAAATTTGATATTCCTTTAAGATGGCCACAATTTCACCTTTCCATACTCTTTCCCTTCTTCCATAGTCATTACAACAGCATAAATCTTATAGTTTTCATGCTTTCCATATCCTCTGATATCATTATCCTCTCTCAGATCCTTCATTTTTTCCAACAATTACACAACTGACAATTTTAAAGTTAACTGCAAATAGGACTCAAAACCTTAAAATAAAGGTAGGATGGTTTCACTGTGGAAATTTGGGAACCACTGATTTTAAGGCTTGAAGAGAGAAAATCATGACCCTGCTACTCTCCCTGTCCAATCTTGAGGAAGGTGGTGATGTGCTCTGCATTTGATATGACATAGAAAGATATGAGGAATCTGTCACTTGTAGAGAAGATTTTCAGTCTCTAAATGGCTGGTGGTAGAATAGTGGAGAATTCTGTTCTCTAACATAGGGGTCCCAGATTTCAAATATATTTACCAGTAAAATTTAAAAAATAGGTGATGACCAAGATATTGCCAAATTTCTGTTTTGTCAGTTAAGAGCATCATACTCCTTTTCAAAAATTATCCTCAACCCCTCCCATCACTCAAAAAAAGAGAGAACATTATAAACCCAAGGGCAAGAATGGTTAGTATTAAATAAAGAATAACATTTTACATTGATTTCATTTAACCTTATGTGAAACTTCTTATTTATCCATATTGGTGGGAAAAAAGTATTTTGTGGACTGACACTGAATTCGAGCCTGGCATTTGGGACATTTGGGAACTGCTTATTTAAAAACTTTGAGCAAATAATATCTTCCCCCCTTCCATGTATCTGCCAGGATGATCTAGAGACCTGTGTTAATTTTCTAGCTAGAGAAATTCGTTTTTTCCCTATTCTCTACAATCATGGTTCTCAAACATTAGCATGATCAGAGTAGTCTGCTGTGCTTGTTTAAATGCCATAGATTGTTGGGTCCACTTTTGGATTGTTGATACAGTAGGACTGGGATGGGGCCCAAGAAGGTGCATTTCTAACAACTTCCCTGCTGCTGCTGGTCCAGGTACCACACTGCCCTACAGGACAAAGCCTAAACTCCTTATCATGCCAAAAATGGTAAAATCTAAAAACCCCAAATGCAGTGGCTTACTTTAGTAAATTTGCAGAAGGTTTTCTCCTCTGGTAGTCTGGAGATGACACTCTGCTAGTGGGTGGCTCTGCCCAAGTCATTAAGGAACTCTCCTTCCATCCTACTGCCCCATTCACTCTCAGGGTTTTGTTCTTACCTGCATGGCCAAGGCTGGGTACCCTTCACATACACATTTCAGCCAAGAAAGAAGAGTGAGGAAGGTAGGACCAAGCAGTTTCATCCTTAAAAAGATGGCCTAGAAGTGACACACACCAGTGTGAAGTCTTTCCTCAATGATTTGTTCAAGTGTCTATTACTGCACTTACTATATTTTATAATTATATCTTTACTCATCTTTGTTCCTGACTAGTTTTAGGGCTTTTTAAGCTAATGGACTGTATTTTATTTATGAAACTTTATCTATATCTCTCCTCTTGTTATTTCTCTCTTTTTTCTACTTATTTACAAATTTAGCACCTAGTGCAATTCTTGATACATGGCAAACACCCAAGAAGTGCTTGTTGAATGAATTGATTCAGCTCTGTTGAGAAAGCCTGATATTCCTTTACCTCTCTAGACTCTGAATTTTTCCCATCTTTCTCATTAATTTGCTGAAGACTTTTCTCTCCATAGTATTGTCTTTACTGCACTCTTTATATCTTTTTTTCTTAAAGTGTAGATCAGAGGATTAAGCCTGGGTGTAACAATTGTATAAAAGAGAGTAAGGAACTTCACCTCATCTTGGGATGCACTATTCTGTGGCTTCATATACATGCAAATGACTGTTCCATGAAACATAGTTACAACTGTGAGGTGAGATCCACATATATTCAGAACCTTACACCACCTTGCTGGTGACCTGATCTGCAAAACAGCTTGAGTGATAATTCTGTATGAGATAAGACTAAGTGATAGAGATACTAGGAGAAAAATGACTCCAAGAACAAAGACAACAATTTCAATTACTTTTTTTAAAAAATATTTTATTCATTTATTTATTCACACACACCCCCTTGTTGTTTTGTGCTCACTGTCTGCTCTCTGTGTGTTCTTCTGTGTATGCTTATCTTCTCTTTAGGTGGCACCAGGAACCGATCCTGGGACCTTCCAGAGTGGAGAGAGGCTGCTCAATCTCTTGCACCACCTCAGGTCCCTGGTCTGTTGTGTCTCTTATTGTCTCTTTTTTGTGTCTCTTTTTATTGAATCAGCTTGCTGCACCAGCTGTCCATGCGGGACAGCACTCCATGCAGGCCAGCACTCCATGTGGGTTAGCTCTCTACTTGGGCTAGCTGGCTGCACGGGCAAGCTGCTTTTACACCAAAAGGCCTGGGGAATCAAACCCTGGACCTCCTATATGGTAGACAGAAGCCCAGTCGCTTGAGCCACATCTGCTTCCCTCAATTACTTTTGATTAGACATGAGCCATCTTGATCAAGCCTGGCATCTCACAGAAAAGATTATCTACCTCCCAGGGCCCACACCACGGCAGCTTCAAAGTCAAGGAGTAAAGGATTAAAGCACTGCCAAGATCGCCCAACCAGGTGGACAGCACCATCCTCTGGCAAAGCTAGGGAAGCATTATGAGTGTGAACTGAAGAGGTTGGCAGACAGCAGCATAGGGGTCATAGGACATTACAGCCAAGAGAAGAAATTCTGTGGCTGCCAAGTTGAGGGCAAAGAAAAATTGGAGCATGCATCCTCCACAGGTAATAGACTTTTTTGGACCCCAGAGGTTTACCGGCATCTTCAGGTTAATGCTGATTGTATACAGAGGTCCAAAAAAGAAAGATTGGATAAGAAGAAATACATGGTGCTATGCGGCTTCGTGTCCAGGTGAGACATGAGAATGACAGCTGTGTTTCCTATCACAGTCACAATATAAAAGAGGAAAACAGCCATGGAGATTATGAGCTCTAATCAGAGTGGATCAGAAAACCCCAGAAGGGTGAAATCTGTTCCAGAACTTCTATTGTTTCCACTGCTTCTCATGAAAAACTAGGAGATAATATCATGGTAAACAAAAATGGTGCCAGACTTAGGCAGAACTGGAACATCTCTGAAGTTTGTCTTGGTTATCTAAACCTTGGTGATAAGCAGGCTTTCTTCCATTTGGGATATCCTTCTTTTTCCCAAGTACTCAGTGCCCATAGCTCCTGCATATTTAATCATATCCAAAGTGGTCCTAAAAATAACATGATAAATGCAATCAGACTAAATTGTAAAATATTGAAAAGACTTAATATGCTATATCACCTGTGGTTCTATGTATTTTGCTTAATAAAACCATGAAACCAATAGTTTTAAGAGTGGGATGTATTTGGAGGTGTAGTTCATTCATGAGAATATGATATTAGCATCACTAGATCTTGATAAGTGATTATATATCCTGTATCCAAAGGAGCTCGGGCAAATTCTAAATTATGTATATTCTTGGGATAAGCTCCACTATTTGGTAAGAAATCCACTTTGTAGTTTCAGTTTCCAATGTCAGCCTCCAATCCTTGTAATTTCAATCACAATGATGCTCACCAACCCCCTTCCCTCCCCTTTCTCCTTTTCAACACTGAGTGGCACTGATGTTCTTGTATCATTCTTGGTGTTTCCTAAGACACTGCCTTTCTCCTGTATGTTTTTGGTGCCGGGAAATAACCACCTTTCTTATTATTAGCCTTTATTTACATGTACAGAGGTCATATGCTGCTTTGGATACCTTTAACAACTACTGTTTGCCTCCCCACCTTAATAGCCTCATCAATTTGATGCAGTTATACCTTAAACCAATTCCAGAACCATATGTTCACATAACAACATTGCTGTCAGCTCCTACCTACCTGGCCATTCAGCACAATTAGCAAGGCAGGCAATTCAAACAAAAGGCAGTTTATGAGACAATCAGTGAGTGAATTGCCTCCATGGAATTTACCATAGGAGTGAATCTTCTGGTTGCTTTGGAACTGTATAGTCAAAGTCATTACCTTATTTAAACTATAAAATAATATAAAGGGTAAAAATTAAACCAATCTTATTATTATTTCTGATATTGTACCATACTATCCAGTAGAAGGAATGGTTAATGACTGAATGATTTTTAAATTTTTTCAATCCAGATAATTTGTGACCCATGGTACATTGCATGTATAGTCTCTTTGGTGCTAAGGAAAATAACTTGATTTGCTGAAGTTATAGTGAAATGAAGTGAAGATAAATTAACTGCAGTAAAATTCTAATGTAAGCATTTTAAGTAAAATATTTTATTATAATTGTAAAGAAGGGTCTGTTAGTACCTAATAATGTGAGATAGAGATGTGGTTTTATCAATACAAAAACACAAATTGAATTGTGATCCACTTTTTATGTAGTAGGGTTTTAGTTAAGTCAAATATTGCATTTAAGTGCCCAGAACGCCTTGAATCAAATCCCAGAGTCACCATTTAGTAGCTCTGTGTCTTTGGGCAGTTATTTAACCTGCTCATATCCAGGCTCTTTATGTGTCAGGTGAAGATAATAATTGTCCTTTCTTCCAAGGGAGGTTGTGAAGATTAGTATTTGTGAAGGCACTTGGAGCTGTTCTTGATTTATAAAGAATTCTAAAAATTATAAAGTGTGTCCATCTACCTGCAAAGCATTAGTAGTCTGTCTACCCTTATTTCCTTCATTTTTCACTGTAGTAATTTTACCATGATGATTTAGAACTAAAATGGAGGGTTTTTTTTCTTAATTTTGAGTAATTTAAAAAAAGGCACAAACAAACAAATGTATCCTAAAATACCTACTAACACAATGCACTCATTGAATTGATAAACCTTACTGGTGGAGATGACTTTATATCCCTAAAGACCTTGATTGAAAAATTCCCTTGCCTTTTTCTGATCATTATTTTTGGCATAATGTTGGGAATTAAAAGGCCATCCAATTTTAGAGTTGAAATGGACCTCAAAAGCCATGAATCCCGTCTTCTGCCTTGCATAAGAAATCATTCCACAGAATATTCATACAACTCATATTTACGTAAGTTCAGAGACAGAAAAGTCATTGTACATGAAGCAACCATTTTCCTTTAATCAGTGCCTTTTACTTACTTTTTATATTGAGCCCAAAGATGCATCGTTTTTACATCCAGGCTCAGCTTCCTTTTCTTTACCCAGGATAAAACACAGAGTGAATTTATTTTATTTGGCTTCACTAAAAAAAGTTTTATTATAAAATAATACATGGACTGAAAAAAAAAAGTATGGCTTAATGAGTTAAGGCGAATATTCTTGCAAGTACCACAGCTACAGCTTTTCCTGGGTCCATCTCAGTTCAACCATTCCCTGCCCCCAAAGATGCCACCACCAGAGATTTCTAGTACTCCCCTCCCTGCAGTTTCTAAACATGTGGATCCCTAGGCCACATTCTTTAGATTGGCTTATGAAAATTTTGATTTGTCTTTTAAGTCTCTTTTAATATTATAATCTATTAACAAATATATTCTTAGAATTCCCTTCCCAGACTACATTGAGTGTTTTTAACTGTCCCCAACACTCATAAGCTTTAATTTGCAGGCTTTTCTTGTTGCTATATATTGGACTCAGAATGGTTTATCAAATGCCTCCATTTAGTGGGATCAGAAGTGAACACAAGATTCCAGGTGTCCTCCATTACTGAAAAAAACAGTGCACATCTAGAATCTGCACCCATTTTCTGAAATATACCTTAGCCATTTTTAGCAGTGAAACACATTACTGGCTCAATTTTTGCTTTGCATCACATAAGGCCCCAGATATTTTTTGTTAGAAGTATTGCCAAGGAATTATTTTCTATGTAATTTACTATTACAAACCCAAATATAAGACTTTTCATTTACACTTTTAAACATTTTTTCATAGTGATTGTGTCTTAAATTTAGATATTATTTACATTTTAATATAAAATGAATGTGATATAAAAATGAAATTTAGAGCACTGGAGCTGAGGACATAGAAGGATAATAAAGAGGCATACTACATTTTAATTGAAACTCCTTTCTTCACTTCCATGGCATAGACTTCAGTTCCCAACAAGATAGTGTATCTTTCCATTTTATTTTCCTAAGCAAAATTTATTACAGATAAACCTAAACTTATTTAATTGTATTTTGAATGTACATAACAGCAATGAGAGAAAATTAGGAACATTAAATCTCACTGCTATATAGAATTTTGTAAAAGATAAAAATATCTAAAATGGGTCTCTTGCTAATTATAAATAAGAGGTACATTGCTTTAGCAGTACAATGTCCAAGCAGAAAAAGATGATATAAAAATAGTTAAGACCCCAGACTCTGGAATCAGACCACCTGTGATTTTATTATAGCCACTTCATCATTGTATGAACTTAGGCAAGCTAATTAGCTTCTTTAATTCTCAGTTTCCTCATCTGTAAAATCCTTATTCCAGTAGCATCTGCTTCATAGAACTGTTGTGAGAACTAACTGTAAAATATTTAGTATGATGCTTGGTGCATTGATTGCATGAAGTAACTTCAAAATGCATTTACTGTTCAGGTTGAAATTGAATGGAATCCTCATTCTTGAGACAGCATTACAATATTAATATTTACTTATGTCTGACATACCTTTAAGGATTTTTCCTTCATCCTAGACTGAGGTCTAGTCATCTATGATTTCTGATTTCTACCCCTTTTCTTCTGTTGGTGATAGCACAGGACACCTACCAGTAGCCAAAAAGATGAGAATATGTTTATATTTCATGAGAGAAAAAAATCACAGGTGTCATGCTCTCATGTGATCCAAATGTACCCTTTTCCTCATTATGACAGTCCTTCATTTCTTTGATAATTCAGAAAAAATTCTTCTTAGGCACATTACTAAGCCTGAAAAATTGGATTAGCCACCAGTTTCTTATACTGATACCATAGCCACATGCACATTTAAATGCAACCCCTGAGCTAATATGTAACAGAAGTCAATACTTAATGTGGTTGTTGGAGAAAAACTAGATGTAGGACTGGTGGAGGAGTTGATGGACTAGGTTTTGTTAAATGTATTTGTGATGGGCTGTTTGTTGTCCTTTCATGTATATTCTTACTAGACTTGTCTATAGGTTGATTTCTGTCTAATTAAATGGGGAAAGCCACTTTGGTCAATGTGTCCTTTAAGAATCATTAACACATAACAGGAAGGCATTTATATACAACTCTAAAGGCTAACTATGTTGAGGTGGCTTAGATCTTGGGGACTGGTGACCCCAAGAGTGATTAGGAAACCCATGACTATGTCAGAAGCATATGAAAATTGCAGATTTATAATATATTGCCTTAAGACATTAGGATTCATCATTTCCTTTTAGATTTCTTCATTAGGTTTTTGTTGAAAATTAATCGTAGACATGAATTTAATAATTCATGTATTAAACTTATTGAAACTAGAAGATTTAAAGTAAACCATATCTATGGAATTCAATGTGTTTAATTGAAATTTGTTTTATTCAACAGCTAAGATATCAATGAAACTGGAGAAATACTAGGTGTTGTGTCCACAATACAAAAATATTGGATTAAAAAATTATAGACCTTGCGCTAAGCAAAGTAATAACTTCTGAGGTTTGACATAACTAATTCCTCATCTCTGTAAACCCTACAAACAGATTCTCCCAATTTTTCTTTTGCATTGCTGTCTCTTTTTCTTATTTATTTATAGGAGCTCTTTACACTTGATTTTGATCCTAGAATCATTACATGTTTTACAAATAAATATTTTCTTTCAGTTTGTTGCTTGGTTTTTACTTTTAAAAATGTATCACTCGGTCATTTAGGAGGGCACTTGCTGACTCACTCTCTGAGCATGGCTGATTGGGGACAAGGTCCTGCCTGGGGTATCTGTGCTGGGGGCGCACAGAGCGAGATCCTTGGGGACTTCAATCTGGAGGGAGCAGGATGTGAGGAGGATTGTTCAGAAAAGATTTGTAAGTTTTTCACCTGCCTGTGGTGGTTGACACAGATGGCTGAACCCACCTTCAGGGAAAAAGGCTGGTTTGAGCCACGACTCCTGCCAACCCGGTGAGAGGGAGCATTCTCTGAGAGTGGGAGGGTTCTGGCAGAGGGTCAAGAGGGGTTTCCTTTCTGTGGATTTGGCTACCTGGAACCCCTTGCAGCTTTGGGGAACAAAGTAGCTGGCTTGAAGTGGCACCAGGCTGAGGGGAGTGGTGAATCTGCTGAAGAAGGTTGATTTACCTAGCTGCCCAGGGATATGCCCCAACTCCCACCCACAACCCAGTGAGAGGGAACATTCTCCAAGAGAGGGAAGGTTCTGACAGAAGGTGGAGAGGGGTTTCCTATCCATGGATTTGGTTGCATGGACACCCTCATAGCTTTGGGGAGTAGATAACCCAGCTTGAAGCAGCACCTGCCTGAGGGTAGAGGCGAATCTGCTAAGAGAGACTGATTTACCCAACAGCCCAGTGATACTGAGACTTGGCTCCAGAGAGGGTAGAGTCAGCCAATTTTATCATCCTGCACTGAGAAGCATCAGAGATTCAGCACCACTGGGGAGGCCAGGAAGTGGGAAGTGCTT
>JAQZBX010068099.1:0-15816 GCA_029593785.1 Cabassous unicinctus
AATTCACATTTAATAAGGCTGTATTTTATGCCAAATCTGGCAACCCTACCTACCTTAGTTACTGATTGGTTCCAAATTGGTATTGCAAAGAAGAAATAAACCTCCTGGCCTATTATACTTCTTATCTTATTCTACTCCTTATATAGTCTTGTCCGTATCAGATAGAGCTGAATTTAATCCTGAGAGTCCATTATCAATCTCTGGGAACCATCTGTTTTGCATACTGTCCATACAGAAAAAATTATTAAAGAGGGAATTGGGAAAGACCAAGATGGCAGCATAAGATGCTCCAGGGTTCCATTCCCCCACAGAATTTCTGAATAACTAGCAAAAACTGGCAGATTCACTTTCTTCAAAACTGGAAAACAATCAAAGGTTTGCAGAAATTGAGTGCATGTTGAATCAAGGAAAAACAACTTAAAAATGGTAGGGGGAGCTATGATGCACTTGTTGGCCTCTCCCCTACACCCTCCCCAGGAAAGCATGGCAATGGCCTGTCCTTCTTTGTGTTTCCCTGCCCCTGTTCCAATGGGAGCAGAGTAACCATTATAAACACAATGTGTTGACTGTATGTCATTGCCTATCTATTAGGCATAGTCCAATAGATAGTCCAAAATCGCCTAAGAGACTGAACCAGGTCACTCTTTTCTGACATGCTCTCCCAGAATTTTTCCAGCAAGTAGAAGCATCTTGCACATTGCTAAAGTAATATAAGAAAATGTTTACTGACTTTATGCAATAAAATAGAGCACCCAGGATGGGGGAAAGTCTATTTCAAAGGGAGTAGAGGGTGCATTCAGTTTCCTGTAAAAGGAGGAATTTCTATGGCCATGAGATCATGCCCACAACAACAACAACAACAACAAAAATGCTCAGAAAAGACTGAGAGAACCACATACTTTTGCCATGGCCTGATCCTTATGATAAGAGAGCTACATTCTGAAGGAGTATACCAGCTAATGTGGAGTAAATTTGCAAAGAATGGGAAAGATTTTTTAACATTGGTTTGTTCTTGCTAACTCCTAGCACTCAAGGAAATCTCTGCCATATCACAGCTGGATATGAAACTTAAGGAACAGACATCTCAGGGACTAAATCTCAGATTTAACACATTAATATATTAAGATGCACATTGTGCAACAAAAGATTACAAGACAAAAAAAGAAGCAGAAATGATGACCATCCAATTTTCAGAAACCATAGATGAAGACAACCTTTATATACCAGACAAAGACTTAAAAAAAGATCTTCAATAGACTCAGAGAGATAATGAAAACATGGAGAAAGAACTAAAGGATAACAAGAAAGTAATGAATGCACAATAGGAGACTCTCTATAAAGAGAATGACATTTTAGAAAGGAACCAAAGATAAATAATGGAATTTAAGACCATAAAAGCTGAAAGAAAAAAGAACACTTTAGAGTGTTTCAACAGTGGAGAAGAACTGACAGAAGAAGAAAAAATAAATGATCTCAAATATAAGACAATTTAAATGATCTGGGCTGAGGAACAGAAAGAAAAAAGAGAGCAAAAGTGAACAGAGTCTCTAAGAGAACTTTGGGGCACTTTCAAGCATACCAGTGAACATATGAGATTTCCAGAAGGAGAAGAAAGAAAGAGAGAGTAAGCAGGTATATTCAAATAAATAATGGCAGAAAATTTCCAAATTTAATGACAGACATGAATATACACATTAAAGAGACTCATCAAACTCCTAACAGGATAAACTTGAAGAAATCACACCCGACACATAGAAAATTACAGACAAAAATGCTTTATGAAATATTTGCAAAAATCCTCAACATAATCCCAACAAACTAAATCCAACAGCACTTTAAAATAATTATTTATCATGATCAAACAGGATACATCTAGTTATGCAAATGTGGTACAGCATAAGAAAATCAATTAATATACTACAACACATCGGCAGAATGAAAGAAAAGAAAACACTTGATCATCTCAATTTATATAGTAAAGACATAGATAAGATCCACCATACTTTATTGATTAAAAATCCTTAGAAAACTAGGAAGAGAAGGAAAATTCTTCAACATTATGATGGGAATATATGAAAAACCTGCAGCTAACATCTTACTCAATGGTGAAAGACTGCCAAGGATCAAGAATAATGCTAGCATGCCCATTGTCACCACTCTTATTTAACATTGTACTGCAAATTCTTTGAGAGCAATTAGGCAAGAGAAAGAAATAAAAGGAATCAGTGTTTTTAAGTGTGGTATTTTGGAACTATATGTACCTCAGAATATCATGTTCTTAAAACTAATCCATTCCTATGGTGTAAAGATATGGTAAGTGAGACTTTTAATGAAATTAATACAGTTAAGGCATGGCTCAGGGTGGGTCTTAATCCTTTTACTCAAGTTCTTTTTAAGAGGATGAAATTAAGGCAAAGAGTGAGAAGCCTAAGAAGCTGAAATCAACAGAACCCAGGAGAGAAGGGAGAGAACAGCAGATTCTAGCACATGACTTTCCATATGACAGAGGAACAAAGGTTGCCAGCAGCTGGTTTTCTGAAAGAAAGCATTGTCTTGATGATGCTTGGATTTGGATTTTCTCACAGCCTCAATTATAAGTTAATAAATTCCCATTGTTTAAAGCCAGCCATTTCATGGCATCAGCTTTAACCAGTCTAGCAAACTAAAGCAGTAAGGAAAAAGTAAAACTTTTCCTATTTGCAAATGACATGATCTCTTATGTATAGAAACTTCTGAAATATTGGAAGCAAAGCCAATAATCAAGTTCAACAAAGAGGGAGGGTACAAGACCAATACCCCAAAATCACTAGCTTTTCTATATACAGTGATAAACAATCTGAAGAGGAAATCAAGAAAAAAAATCTACCTATAAGAGCAACTATAATATTCAAATGTCTCAATAAATAACCAAGAATATAAAGTACATGTACATGGAAAACTCTAAAAGATTACTTAAAGAAATCAAAGAAGACCTCAATAAATGGTCAGGGAATGGAAGACTATGTATTGTTGAGATGTCAATTCCCCTCAATGACTTGCTGATTCAATGCAATCCCAATCAAAATTCCAACAGTCTTCCTTGGAAAAATGGAAAAGCCAATCACTAAATTTATATGGAAGAATAATGGGTCCTGACTAGTAAATCCACATTGAAAATGAAGAACAAAATTGAGGGACTCAGGCTCCCAATTTAAAAACTTACCCAAAGCTATAGTAATCAAAGCAGTGTGGTGCTGGCAAATGAATAAACATATAGATCAATATCCTGAATTGAAAGTTCAGGAATAAATACTCATATTTGTGGTGAATTGATTTTTGAAAAGGGTGCCAAGTCCCCTGAGTGGGGAAAGAATATTTTCTTCTTTAAATGGTGCTGGCAAGACTGGATATCCATATTCAAAAAATAAAGGTTGATCCTTACCTTATACCATATGCAAATATCAACCCAAAATGGATTAAAGACCTAAATATAAGAACCCAAACTGCAAAAGTTCTAAAAAAACAACATAGAGAAACATCTTCAGGACCTTATGTTAGGCAATCATTTCTTAAATATTTTACTAAAAGCATGAGCAACAAAAGATAAATAAATGGGTCTTCATCAATATTAAAATACTTTTGTGCATCAAAGGACTTCATCATGAAAAAAGAGAAAATTGATAGAAGGGGAGAAAATATTTGGAAACTACATATCTGATTAGGATTTAATCTAGAATATATAAAGAAATCATACAATACAATAAAACAAATAATCTAATTTTAAACAGTCAGATAGATAATTACACACCTATGTTCATAGTAGAATTATTCACAATTTCCAAAAGATGAAAGCAACCCAAGTGTCCATTAACAGATGAATTAATAAAAAAGGCATTGTGTATATAGAGTAGAATTTTATTCAGCTGTAAAAAGGAAAGAACTTTGGGTACATATGAAAATATGGATGAAGCTTGAAGACATCACATATAGTGAAATAAGCCAGACACAAAAGGACAAATGTTGTCTGATCTTACTGATATGAAATAATTAGAATATGCCCTTTCATAGAGCCAAAAGTTAGAATACAAATTATTAGGGGAAGAGTGTGGGTAGGAATGGGCAATTAATATTTACTTGGTACAGAGTTTCTGTTTGGGATGTTGGAATATTTTGGTAATATATGATGAAGATGGTAGCACAACATTGAGAACATTATGAACACCACTGAATTTATATTTTAAAGTGACTAAAAGGGGAAATTTTAAATGTAAATATTTTACCAGAATAAAGAAATAAAATAAAAATTCTTAGAACTTTACAAAAAAAAGGAGTTGGGGAAATTAAATTCTCCCTGCCCTGCAGATAATCTTAATCATAACAGTGATCTCTCATTGTCCTTCTGGAATACTGTATTTTTAGTGTTTGTTATACAGGAAGGCAAGTCCAATATTTAACTTGCCGAATTTACTGCTTGAAGAGAAAACTGTGAAAAGGATAAGGGAAAATGCCACTTTCATACAAAATATCCTCTCAAGTTATGCACTCAGGTAAAGAAAATGTAACCACAGACTAATTTCTCAGCTCCACTTTCCAATTTGTAACTCAACAATTCCTCTAAGTCCCTCTATCACACATCTCCAGACCTTCCCAGTTTTGCCTTCAGTCCTATCAAAGTGCTAACAGTATCCATCAAAGAGGTTACTGTATATTGAACTCCTGTATCTAGAAATCCTAAAATGTATTCCACACCATCCTTTATATATGTCTCCCAGTTATTTGCACATGTTCTTAAGATCCCCACCAAAAGAGTGGGTGTAGCTCAGTGGCTGAGTGCCTGCTTCACATGTGCAAGGTACTGGATTCATTCCCTGGTAGCCCCCCCCCCACCCCCACCCCCAAAAAAAGATTCCCACCGAGGGTTGAGCAAAGAAATCTAAATCTTCTACATGTACTTCAATTATTTTCATATTATCTCAATTCAATTAAGGTTCTAATTTCTCCCTCACCCATCTTCATCCCCTGATTTTTCACTATGTATCATTCTAAATCATGATCTTCTTAATTGGAATTGAATTTCTCTAGGTAGAAAAAGAGAGAGATTTGATGGGCATTTTAAGAGGTAAGCTGAGCAGCAAACTCACTTCCACAACCCTCCGCTCATGTTAATGAGTTATCAATCCTATCAATTATCTTTGTTTTCATCCCATTTATCTAAAGACATCTAAAAGTCTCCACCAGATTGCGCCAAGTATCCCTTAATGTTTTCTTCTCTGACTTTTCTATTTTCTCCCTCTACTGTGTAGTTGGCATCTACAACTCCATGAATGGCTATGAAGTCAATCAGTGCCTCCTAAAAATTCACTTAAATTCCAAGAATGAGATTGTATAAGTTGCTCAAGATAGGAGTTATTTGGCTTGCATCTCTGCCTTCCAGCATGTGGTAATAACTCGGCCTATGTCTTCTGGGCTCCCACTCACTCCCTGCTTCTCCCTAGGTATTGTGGTGGTTTGAGACTGTATGTACCTCTGAAAATCATGTTTTTAAATCTGGTCCATTTTTGTGGGTATGAACCTATTGTGGTGGGAACTTTTGATTAGTTTACTCCAGCTAAGGGCCTTTTGATTGAGTTAGTTCAATTAAGTGGACCAGGAAGGATCTTAATTCTCTTACTGGAGTCCTTTATAAATGGGATGACTACAGAGAAAGAATAGAGAAAACCAGGAGAGCAAGAGGCTGAAATCAATAGATCCTAGAAGAGAGAGAGCAATGAAATGAAAAAGCAATGAAACCTGGAAGAGAAGTGACAGACCAGCAGATACCACCATATGCTTTGCCATGTGACAAAAGAATCCAGGATCTCAGGCAGCTGCTCCTAAGGGAGAAAGCATCTGCTGGTGATGCATTGATTTGGACATTTTCCTGGCCTCAGGACTGTAAGCTTGTAAGTTAATAAATCCCCATTGTAAAAGCCAACCCATTTCTGGCATATTGCATTTTGGCAATATACCAGTTTGCCCAATTTTAGGCAAACTAAAACAGATTTTGGTAGTAGGAATGTGGGTTACTTCTACTGCAAATACCGAAAATGTGGAAACAGCTTATTGATCGATGTGGAAAGAATTGTGAGGTGCTTGATAGAAAAGGCCTAGATTGCTTTGAGGAGACTGTTGGTAAAAATCTGGATGCTAAGTGTACTTCCAATGAGGCATTAGACAGAACTGATGAATGTGTCATTGTAAAATGGAAGAAAGGTGATCCTTGTTTGAAAGTGGCAGAGAATTTGGCAAAATTCATTTTGTGGTTTCTTTGTGCTCCAGAGTTCAGTTCTCATCTTATCCCTTTCCTTTCACATCTTGCCATAACTTTAGAAGAAACCAGGCTACACTTTCCACAGTTAGTTTGCAAATCTCTTCAGCTAAGTAACCAGGTTCATAACTTTCATATTATGCCTTCCATCTGGCACAAGGACACAATTTTGCCAAATTCTTAAAATTTAATCTAATCAAAGGTTCACAATAGGTTTACACCCATAGGAATGGACAAGTTTAAGAACATAATTTTCAAAGGACTCAAACTACCACAATTTGTATGCAAATATCTGTAACTAAGTGGTGTTTTTCCTGAAGCCTGGGTTATGCACATAACTCTATGGTGTTACTAAACATATTCTAGATCCAGGTTTGATTTTTCACAAGACTACTTTATAGATGGTTTGTAATATGTGTTTCTCTCTCTTTTTTTGTATTGTCAACAAAGTTTTGATCACTGCTGTTTTGTTAATTCACCAGTCATCCATTCTCTCTTAATTTCACACCAATTATGTCATTGACCCTACAACTATGTAGAAATTGCTCTTGTTAAAGCCACCAAAGACGTCTACATTTTTATGAAGTAATAGATTTTCTATCCACAATCTACTTTGACCTAATAGTAACATTTGACATAGTTGGTCAGTCCCTCATCCTTAATGTACATTTATCACTTGCCTTCCAGGAAACCAAAACTCCCCTAGTTTTGTTTCTGTTATACAAGCCATTCATAGTATTTTCTTTTCTGTTTTCTCTCAAAGTTTTTTCTCTTGTTTCCCTCAGTCCTTTAATCTCCCTTCCTTTCCACTAATACTCAGCCTCTTGTTGATATCTCATCCTGACTCACAGCTCTAACTGCTCTGTATTGGATATTGACAACTTTGAAATTTAAATTTTCACTATGTATCTTTTTTCCAAACTTCTGCATACTTACTTAACCCCTTCATTAGGATGACTAAGATACATCTCTTATTTAACCTGTTCATAATAAGAAATATAATCCAGATCATATGAAGGACTAAAAAAATCTCAATTTTGTCAGTAAAGAGACAAATACTGGCAAAAGTTTTAACAGACATTTAAAAAAGAATAGTAAGTGGCCATAAGCACAGGAAAAAGCAGTTCAATATCACTTGTCATCAAGGAATGAAAATTAAAATCACAATGAGATTCTGCTACATGCAAGTAAGAAAAAAAATGACAATAAATTTTGGCAAGGATTTTGAGCAATTGGAACTCTCATGTATTGCTGGAGGGAATGTAAAATGGTACAATCACTTTAGAGAAGCATTTGGCAGTTCCTTAAAGCATTAAGCATAAACAAGCTATTTAATCCAACGTTTCCATTCCTGGATATTGTTGCAAGAAAGATGATAATATATATCCACACAAAGATTTGTACTCAAATTTTCATAGCAGCTTTATTCATATTAGCCCCAAACTGGAAATAACCTAAATTTCCATCAATTAGTGAATGGATAAACAAATCATGGTATATGCATAAATAAGCTATCACTCAGCAATTAAAAGGAGCAAACTGCTGATACATGCAACAGCACTGATGAATCTAAAAGCATGCTGAGCAAAAGAAGCAAGATCTCAAAACAACTTACTGTATGACTCCATCGATATGAAATCTTATTGCAGTCAAAACTCATGACTAAAAGGTAATTAGTGGCTACCTAGATATGGATATGATTGATTACAAAAGGCATGATGGAATATTTTGAAGTTATGGAAAAGTTATACAGGTGTTTTTGTTTTTAAATATTTATTGAACACTACACTTAAAATCAGTATGTTTTATTGCATGTCAATTATGCCTCAATGAAGTTGTTTAACTGTGTGTGTGTGCATGAGTGTTTACATTCAAAATCTGAATACTTCTCTACCAACTTCACTCTTCCTCTCTGATCAAGGCAACCATTTTCTCTCACCCAGATTATTTTGTTAACTTCAAAACTGCTCTGCTTCCTTCCAACTTTGTTCTTTTACAGTATATTTTTAACACTAGTCAACTCCAGTGCGTCTTTCAAACTGCATGGCAGATCATGTCACTCTTTGCCCAGAATCCTCTAATGGCATCCACTCAAAGTACAAACCTCCCTCCGAACACTTATCTGTGTCCTTTTTTCCTATTACTTTCCTTTTTGTTCACTCTGATCCTCCACACAGGCTTCTTTACTCTTTTTCAAAATGCCTGGCATGTTCTTCCTCAGGATATTTTTCACCTGTGTTTCTTTCTCACTCTAAGAACTCTTCTGTCAGATTTCCACATGACTAGTTCTGTAGCCTCATCCACGTCTTTGCTCAGACTGTTCCTTTTCAGAGTTGCTTACCAAATGCATTTATCTAAAATTTCAAACTTCTCCCATATTATCACATTCTGTATCTCTTATACCTTTTTATAGTCTATTTCCTCCATAGGACAAATCAACGTTTAACAGGCTTATAATTTATATAATATGTTTGTTTACTGTTTTCCTCTTCTATAATGCAAGCTCCTTGAGGGCATATAATCTTCTTCTTTTCTTTATTGTATATCTTCATAATGTAGAATAGTATCTAACAGATAAAGGCCAATCATAGAATATTTTTGAAGTTATGAAAGAAAGCAGGCTATTGCAAACTATATACAAAACAGCACTTTCATATTAATAAAACATTTATAATATAATAGGATACAAAAATGTATGGAGTTGTGTTTACTTTTAAATTAGGATTACAGGTATAAATGTAGATTTGATAGAGTGATGAATTTATAATTTTTAGAAATGATACATTTTATTAATAAAACAGAACAAGTAAAAAATGTAAAAATATAGACGTCAAGTATCACCCAGAATCCCAACATCCACATTTTTTTCTTACAACAGCATTGATGAAATGAAATTTTATCCAATCGGTCTTCTTCTAGGTGATATACTTTTTCATATAGATTGGTCTGAATTATTCTTTCCTTATGTTTGAAGCTTGATTTCTAAAACAAATTATGTGGTGATGGTAATTGTTTTGCTATAACATTTCCACTTATATATGTTGTGTTATTTTAGTCTGCATATTTTTGTTTGTTTGATTCTTAAAATTTATACTTTTTCCCTACCTCTGAACGCTTTTACAAACTTCTTTTTTCAGGTATTCAACTTTAAGGATGACAATTACTCTTTTGTTAGATCATCTTTGTCATTCAGAATAATTACCCCCCCCCTTACATGTTTTATGTTCTTTGTTTCATTTTTTCTTTATATTCAATATTATTTTAAGTTGCTCTTCCATGCCACGCTTTCATGTTTTCAGCTGTCAATTCATACCTCTGCCTTTTTCTAATTATTTATTATGTTGTCATTTCTTATTTTTCTGAATTGCTTTCCTAAACTACACAATCACACTTTTCAACCAATTTTTTTGTTATTTGTTTGCTTACCTGAATTTTGAGCTCTTGTTCTATAGATGCCATGTTTTATTGAGTTTGTGTGTACTGTTAAGCATTCGGGAGTTTTGACTCTATTAGCTTGGGTTATGTTTTCTTACAGACTGAGTTCTTCATCCACATATTGCATTCTTTACTTTGTTTACCAGGTGGTTGTCCATAATTATTAATAATATTTCATAAACTCTTTATGAATAAACTTTGTAGACAGCTATGTTCAGAACTTCCCCCCTTTTTCTGATTTAGCAAGGTTGAATTCTTCTTGACTTTTCACACTTAAGAGAGGTTTGTTTTCTGATTTAAGGTAAAGTTTGAAAGCTAAGTCTTCTTTCTCTATTCATTTTTATGAAACACAAATATAAAAAAGAATGGATAGAAATGGAGCTGAGTGTCATCTGAGTATGGATTCTTGGGCTGTGCTCTCTCTTGGGGTCCCAATAAATGCCTGCTGGAATCCATTCCATATAGACAGTGGCATATCTTATTTCTAACTCCTTTAATTGTTCCACCAACATCTTCTTAAATCGCCAGTTCTGATTCTCTCCAAATTGAAATCTATACTCAACAGTCTATCAATCCAACTTCTCTATTTCAGGAAACTATAAGAAATCTCACCAACTCATGCTGAACCACAAAATTGGCTCTTCCAAAGTAAATTAAGTTTACATCCATTTTCCCTTTTTATTGCTGCTGGTAAATATTAAACATTTTTTCTTCTCTATTTTTTGGTCCTTTGTTAAATAATGAGAGTATTTTTTTCTGGTTTATGAAAGTTATCCCTGTATTAATATCCTATTTACCCTTAAATTCTTAAAATATACAATTGTGTAATAACAATTTTATTGTTAATAAAAAGTGGTAAAAACAATACTTATCTCACAGCCTTATATCAAATTACAACTAAGAAATAGAATGTGCATTAATTGGTATAGAGTATTGCACAAAGTTGATGACACAAATTCATTAAAATTATTGTTATTATTATTCATTTCTCAATAATGTATTGTGACTTGGCACATGTACAAATGTGTTGAGACAGATGTTATATCCCTAAATGTGCCGATGATAAAATTTGCCTTTGGATGTTTTGTCAAAACAAGAACTTAAGAATATTTTTATATTACATGTAAAACCTACACGTATTTCAGAATGGGTGTGGAAAAAAGTTTGATTTCTTAAATAAAAATGGCATTCTTTATTTGAGAAATTGTATTCTAATGAAGCAGATGGAAAAGCTGCAGGTAAACTCCAACTGTCATTAATTATGTATATCTGTTGGATTTCAACAGCTGGTATCATTAAAAATGTTATATGCGTTATTAGGCCTGTATGTAGCCTTTTATTTCCAAAATGCTTTATAGGCTTTAATTAGTGCATAACACACTTAAGAAGTGGATGAAGTTGGTTATATCAATTTCTAAATAATGAAACCCAAACTCTACAACTAGTACGGTTAGTATTCTAGATATAGAATTAAGTCAACTTCCTAAATAAGTAGAGTCATAGTTTTGTTTGAAGTTCATCTTATTCCTTAATATTATGGTGCTATTTTTATTGCCCTATCATTCTTCATGTTTGTGACAGGAGATACAGTTCTCCTTCATTCAGTGCTTTTTCGATAGTTTTCTTTTGTGGGAAGATAGTGTTTGTTTGTTAATTTTTTTCTCTTAAGGAAAGCATTTCAAATAGAGTTTTCTAAGGGAATGCCACTTCCATAATTTATTTATATGTTGATTTTGTAAAACTTGGACAGAATCAAACATTTGCAAAATATGAAGGCATAATTGCCAAAATATAATATTCTTCTGAAAATATGATGATGCCAGCATGTGCCAGCCTACATTTTTCTTAGTATAGATTAGCCTTCTTACTTGATTGATAAAAAATTTGTTGAAGTATCCATAATTGCAGCAAGATGATTGCAGTATTAATGGAAAATGCTTTGACAGAATAAAAAACTCTGATCACAACTATATGTATTAATAAGCCAATCAGCCCAAACTGGAAGATATTAATCTAACCATCAGGGTTCCAGTCTCACAAATCTAAAGGTAGTAAATATGGTTTGCATTGTGGAGATAAGTTTTGTTCTCTCTAAAAGAGTGAACAATCAAGGCTGTGTTATTCATTCTCTTTTTGGAGCTCCATCAATTGTATAAACACTTAAAAATAGATTTAAGGTTATATGGAAATTCAAATGCATATCAATAATATACAAAATTACTTACATTAAATAATAGGTCATAGAATAATTCATATCAACCTGAAATTGTAACTTGAAACAGTATATTACTTAACCAGTTCAAATTAGTGTATTTAGACTTATCAATAAAGATGTTAATTACCTAGGTATAGGTAATTAAATATATTCTCTACTCTTCTATATTTAATATCTCCTTCTCACTTATTTAACTTTTCATGATCACAACTTCTAGAAAACACATATTCCAGACAAGGACAATTGTAAGTTAAAGAATATTATAAAGAAAAATAATAAAATAGGCACTGCTATATAGTTCTTATTAAAACATAAACTGAGATAAGATTTTTGTATTTATTGGCAGGATCATCAGGTCTATTTGTAAATTATCCCATGGAATTATTAAATATAGATAGATAAATTGAAATAAGAACTATATTTTTGGCACGTGATGCTTTCTTATATTGCCCCCATGAAAACCACTGTAGAATAATCATCACCGGTATTTATTAAATTCACAATTATAAATTGGCATTATCCAAAATGACAAAAAACAGTTTTCAATTATGATAACTGTTCCCAAATACATAATATTTGAAGCAAATATATACAAACCTTGCTTTTAAGAATTCCTATAGCACAGATTAAAATATTCACTTTTTCACTGGAATGGAAGCTTAAGTGCCTTGTGTAATGCCTTTTCCAGTAAATTGAAACTTCAATTCTGGAAATAACCACTAGTTCCAGTATAAACAAATATTTAAATTCCCAAAAGTAAATATGGGCTCTAATTTGCATTTCAAAAACGGCTTATAGAGATCAAAGAGAAAAACTGTTTTAAATATGATTACTTTATTAAAACTGCAAAATTTTAGACACAGCATGTTAATAATGTAGGAATGCAAATAGTTTTCAATTACAAATGTATACACAACCACTCCTTTAAAGAGAAAAAAGAATGAAATTAAGCCAATTATTTGATCTATCATAATTTGACTTATGTACATTTCAAGAACATATTTTTTTAAGGAAAGCCTAATATAGGTTAATTTCTCTTTAAAAGTAATAAAGGTAAGTATCAATGATATTGACTTTGGGTGGGTGTGACTTAATTGGTAATAAATTAGTTATTGGTGATTTATATGTGTCTTAGAGCAGTGGGTCTCAAAATTTGTTGCTTAGTAGATTCACTTAGAGGGCTTTAAAACATCCTAGTGTCTAATTCTCATCACATACCTATTAAATTAGAATTTCAGGGGTGGGGTTCAGAAGAGCATCAGTACATTTTTTTGAATCCTTTGGGATTTTGCATAGCCAAATTATAAAATCAGTGTCTAAAAAGATTGTTTGTTAAAATTAAAATGTGTTTTCTGATTTAAGAGTTGTAAGGCAAGGCCCAAGATTCTGTCTCTTTAACAAGTTACAAAGTGATTTCGTTGCTGGAGTTCCTTCAACTTCAACTTGAGGAGCAACATCTTAGCACATCTTGGCAAATGCAACACTACTGAATTCTATGTGAAAGTGAAACAGTATTTGTTTTATTGACAAGAGTAAGAAGAACCCACAACTGAGTGAAATGTATGATTTCTTTCTTGTACTTCAGGTAATTTATTACAGTACTAAAATAATAATTTAATTAAATTTAAAATGTTGATGATTATGAGCTTAAATTATTTTAACATAGGTATTTAAGAATATTTATGGATGTAGAAGACATATATTTCTTAATAAATTATTCTCTATAAAATGTTTGTTCTAATTACCTAAAAGATGTTGTTTGTCTGTGGTATTTTCAGAAATTTAGTAATTCCAAAGAATTAGAATAATTTTTAGTTCACAAAGATTAAAGTAATTTTATCACCATTTCTAGAAAGTTTGTCCTTATGAATCTGACTTTTCAATGTATTATTTTGAGTCAATCAGAAAATAGTAGGGTCAATGTTATACTCTTTCATAGTAACAATGATGATATACATTATAAATACATTTTATCTAAAAATCTCAAAAGCCAAATTTTATAACCTGTTGGAAACCAGAAATTGCCTAATGATTTCTATGATATTTTGACTTCAGTATTCATAAAAGAACGAAAAAATAAGACAATCAATATGAATCCTGTACCTTTAATTCTACAAATTGTGTTCTTTTAATTGTATGCTGAGGAAATATGAATAGCATTAATTTGCTTCTTTAAATTTACTTCGCTCCTCTTACTTATATTCTGAGGGAAAAAAATCTCATTTACCTTCAGTTAATTACATTTTATTAATCAAAGCAATAAAACTAAGCAGCCATTTCTTTTCTAGCTATCTTCAGATCTGATTAATACAAGTGGATTTTTAATGATCTTGTAAGTACATTAAACATTAGGTGAAACAGTAATTGAACCTATTTTGATTTTGAATATTGACATGAAGGTTTAGAAAAGGAATCCATTACAATTCCCTAGAAGTGTTCCTTAACCTGCCTCTTTATAAATATGACAAGAATATGTTGCATCTAAGTACTCATCATTTTCGAATGTTCAGAGTCACTACTGCCACACTCATCATGACAACAATAAGGAAAGTCTAAGTCATCCTTTGTTTGGTAGGGAAGGGAGTGTTTAATTGAGGAAGAAAGTTTTATTGAATTTTTAATCAGGATGGAACAGACATAGAATATTTTTTAAAATTTATGAGCCAGGGGAAAGTGGGAAATACATCAAATTAATGTGTATTAAAATCCCCATACTGAAAGCATACCTCAGGTAACATTCTGTAGAATTGTAAAACTTAGGTATTCATCAATGCATTATACTAATTCACACTTCCAAGCAATGGTTGAGGTGATTTAATTATTGTCACTTTGAAATGACACATGCTATGCTGGTTACATAATGACTTCTTGGGAAACAAAGCCAATTAGACAGTCACTTCTATTACTGCTCTTGCAGCATGCAGTGCAAACAAGACCCACAAGTCACATCACGGGACACCAAAGCATACTTTTCTATTTTTTTTTTATTTGAAAAGAAGTGGAATAAGCTATGTAACACAATACTGCAATTTCCTCTATTCAATAGTATTATATCTACTTAGGCTTGAATATTTTTGGAATATATTTTCATATTTACTTCAGTTTTAAATAAAATGTTTCTTAGAATTACTAGAACTGTGGAAGGATATCAGATTATATATTTAAAATATAATAGATGAACCTGGAAAATTACACATAAGCAATTTTAGTTGTCATACACCTAGATATTTTACTATGGTGATACTGAGAGCAAGAACACATTACCTTGTAAAGAATGCTGAAATTGTAATCAGATTCCTGTGCTGAAACTTAAACTCTAATTTATGATTCACACATCTTTTATTTTGTTTTCTGAAATACTTTTATATTTATATAAATTTTGCAAAAACAACCGAGATTTCACATGTACTCTCCACCTAGCTTCACATAATGTTAATATCTTGTACAAATCATAGTATAATTATGAAAATTTAAAAATTAATACGTGGTACCATGATAATAACTAAACTACAAGCTTTATTTAGATTTCACTAATTTTTCCATTAATGTCTTTTCCTGCTCCAAGGTCCAATCTAGGATCCAAAATTGCATTTAGCAGTCATGTCTTTATAGTCTCCTCTAATCTATGACAACCTCAGTTTTTCTTTTTCTTTCATGACCTAGACACTTTTGTAGAGTATTAGTTGAATATTGGACAGATTGCCCTTCAATTTGGGTTTCACTAATGTTTTTCATGATTAGATTGAATTTATACATTTTTGCAAGAATAACATACAAGTGATTTGTCTATCTCAGTGAATTATATCAGCAGTACATAATGTCCATATGTCTAATTACTGGAAAAGCAATCCTTAATCATTTGATTAGGGTGATGTAGCTG
>JAQZBX010068100.1:0-15813 GCA_029593785.1 Cabassous unicinctus
CACACACACACACACACACACACACACACTATCAATCAGTGGGTCAAAGAAGATATTGCAAGATAAATCAGTAATATCTCGAGATGAATGAAAATGAGAAAACAACATATCAAAACCTATCAAATAGGGCATAGGCAGTGCTGAGAGGGAAATATATAACCCAAAATGCCTCATTAAAAAGGAAGAAAGAGCTAAAATCAAAGACCTAACTACACACCTGGAGGAACTAGAAAAAGAACAGAAAACTAATCCCAAAGCAAGCAGAAGGAAAGAAATAACAATGATTAGAGCAGAAGTAAATGAAATTGAGAACAAAAAACAACAGAGAATTAACAAAACCAAAAGCTGGTTCTTCGAGATGAACAAAATTGACTTCACTAGAATGACAAAGGGAAAAAGAGAGAAGGTGCATATAAGTAGTCAGAAATGAGGGGAGAGGGACACATTACTACTGACCCCACAGAAATAAAAAATATCATAAGAGGATACTATGAACAACTGTATGCCAACAAATTAGACAAGTTAGATGAAACGGACAATTTCCTAGACACACAAACAACCTATACTAACTCTAGAAGAAACAGAAGATCACAACAAACCAATCATATATAAAGAGATTGGGTTAGTCATCAAAAATCTCCCAACGAAAAGCCCAGGACCAGATGGCTTCACAGATGAATTCTACCAATCATTCCAAGAAGAATACCAATCTTACTGAAACTCTGCAAAAAAAACTGAAGAGAAGGGAATGTTACCTAACTTATTCTATGAAGCCTAATACCAAGGCTAGATAAAGATAGTATAAGAAAACAGACCAATTTTTCTGATGAATATAGATGCAAAAATCCTCAACAGAATACTTGTAAATTAAATCTAACAGCACATTGAAAGAATTATACATGATCAAGAGGGTTTTATCCCAGGTAGGCAAGGGTGGTTCAATGCAAGAAAATCAATTAATACACCACCATTAACAAATCCTAGGGGAAAAACCACATGATCATCTTGATTGACACAGAAAAGGCATTTGACAAAATCAAGCATCCTTTCTTGATAAAAACACTTCAAAAGACAGGAATAGAAGCAAAGTTCCAGAGCATGATAAAGGGCATTTATGAAAAACCCACAGCTAACTTCCTACTCAATGGTGAAAGACTGAAAGCTTTCCTGCTAAGACTAGAAACAAGGATGCTTGCTCACTGTAACTACTGTTATTAAACACTGTGCCAGAAGTTCTAGCTAGAGCAATTAGGCAAGAAAAAGAAAAGGCATCCAAATTGGAAAGGAAGAAATAAATCTTTCACTATTTGCAGATCCTATACTAAAAAGTCCTGGAAATCTACAACAAAACTAATAGAGCTAATAAATGAGTTCAGCAAAGTGGTGGGATACGAGATCAACATGCAAAATTCAGTAATATTTCCACATACTAATAAAGAGCTATCTGAGGAGGAGATCAGGGGGAAAAAAAATTCCATTTACAATAGCAATCAAAAGAACCAAATATCCAGGAATAAACTTAACCAAGTATGTAAAGGACGTGTATTCAGAAAACTACAAAACATTGCTAAAATAAATCAAAGAAGACCTAAATAAATGGAAGGACATTCCAGATTCATGGATTGGAAGACTAAATATCATTATATCAATTCTACATAGACTGATTTACAGTTTAGCCATATTATCTTTCAACTCACTAATTTGATTTTGTGTGCATCTCGGTGATTAGTTATCTCAAATCCTGTGTCTCTTCTGGGGCTTTGATAAATTCCTTTTCTTGAGCTATTTCTTCCACTTCCTTAGTATGGCTTGTAATTTTTTGATGATGCCTAGGCATCTGATTAGGATGGTGAATTTACTCAGATACTCAATTTCTCTCTCTTTCAAAGGGATTTAGTGGCAGGAGGCTGTGTGTTACTGCTGTTCTTGGTTTAAACTGATCTGGGTCTTTAGGATTGTCCCTGTTAGTTGTTCAAATCTGGGCCCTGGACCCAGTAATGGGTTGCAGATCCGCTTCCAAGGGCCTTGGGGACGGAGGCTGTAAAGGCCAGAAAAAACCTCTCTTACTTACTTTTAATTTCTTCATGTGCACTTCCTTGGTCTGCCAGCAACCCTCTCAGTTCAAAGCCCAGTCAGGGTGTGCTTGCTGCAACACTGACTGGATCAGTGTGATACAGGATCCTGCCTGGAAGCTAAAAGCCTCATAATTCAAACTTTCTCAGAGGCAGTTCTCCAACCTTTGCTGGCAGCCCCCTCCCTTTTCCCAGGTAGGGAATAATTCCACTCCCCTCTGTGTCTTCAACAACAAGTCCTGGTCAGGAGTGAGGGAATTGAAAAGGTTGGCTCTCTTTAGCACCTTGCCAGCTCCCAAGGCCAACAATGGTGCAGCCCCACTCAGCCTGGAAGGGCTTGTGGGACAGAGCAGACCAAATTTGTGTGTCAAAAGCTGAGTCAGCCTTAGGCTATGTCCCTCTCTTTCCTCTTTCCTGGGGAGGTGGATCCCTGGAACCCCCTTTGTCTGTAGCTGCTGGCCACAAGGTCTGAGAATTCAAAAGTGTCTATAGGGTAGGGGAGGATGCCAGTAGTTGCAGCTGCTACTTTCTTTCTCTCCCTCTCCCTCTTCCTTTCTCTCTCTCTCTCTTTTTTCTTTTAGTTAGGCCAGTAAAAAGAATTTATTGAGAACTGGGAGAAAAGAACAGAGTTTACTGAGAAATGGGAGAAAAGAACAGAATTATGCACCTCCAGATGTAGGTGCAGGCTCCTTTAGGCAGAGAGAGTTAGCTGCTGCTTTTAACTCACAGTTTTTTGCCATCGCAATTCTTTTCCTTTGCCCCTCTCTCTTCTGGGTGGTGTCCAGCCTTCCCTGGTGTCCTAAACCTTAGAATAGGGGCTCTTAAAAAAAGGGGTCCGTGAGCTTGAACTGAAATTCAAAAAAACATTATTCTTGTGGGGATGTGTTGGTGTGGGTGTGATATATTTATTAAATAATACACAGTATAGTGTGGACTTAGTAAGGGGTCCGTGGTTTTTACCTGCCTGGCAAAGGGGTCCATGGAACAAAAAAGGTTAAGAACCCCTGCCCTAGAAGATTTCTTTCCAGGCCATTTCCACCTGTCCTCTAGCTATATTTCTGGGGGAGAAGAGAGTCCCGTGTCTTTCTAGTCCACCATCTTCCTGGAAGTTCTTGGTCAATTTATTTTTGACAAGGCTGCCAAGTCCACCCAACTGACATAGCAGGTCTCTTCAACAAATGGTGCTGGGAGAACTGGATATTCATAACCAAAAGAAGAGGACCCCTATGACATACCTTATACAAAAATTAACTCAAAATGGATTAGAGACCTAAATATAAGAGCCAGGACCATAAAACTCTTCCTAGAAGAAATCATTGGGAAGCATCTTCAAGATCTTGTGGTAGGAGGTGGTTTCTTAGACCTTATGTTCAAAGCACAAGGAACAAAAGACAAAATAGATAAATGGGAGCTCCTCAAAATGGAATACTTTTGTGCTTCAAAGGAGTTTGTCAAGAAGGTGAAAAGGCAGCCTGCTCAATGGGAGAAAATATTTGGAAATCACATATCTGATAAGGTTTAATATTCAGGATATATAAAGAGATGCTACAGCTCAATGATAAAAAGACAACCCAATACAAATGACTGAAAAGCACATTGTTTTAGTTCGCTAAAAGCTGCCAAAAGCAATATACCAGAAATAGGTTAGCTTTTACAACAGGGATTTATTAACTTATAAGTTTATAGTTGCGAGTCTGAGGAAAATGTTCAAATCAAGGCATCAGGCAACTCTCTCTCCTAGAAGACTGGCTGTGGGTGAACTTGGACTTCTCTGTCACAATGGAAGGCACATGGGGGTGTCTGCCAGTATCTGCCTTCTCCTCCGACCTCCAATGCTTTCAGCTTTAGGCTGTTCTATCAGTGGCTTTCTCTCAGATTCTGTGGGTTCCTCTCTGAGCTCCTGTGCCTTTTCTCTCTACCTGTCTCTCTGTATTCATCCCGTTTATAAAGGACTCCAGTAAGAGGATTAAGACCCACCCTGGGTCACACCTTATTCAAGTAATGTAATCAAAGATCCTTAACTGAAGTAATCAAAAGGTCCCGCCTATAATAGGTTCAAACCTACAGGAATGGACTAGATCTAAGGACATGATCTCTTCTGGGGTCCATAAAAGCCTCAAAATACCACACACATGGAAAGATGTTCAACACCACTAGCAACTACTGAAATGCAAATCAAAACTACAATGAGGTATCATTTCACACCTATTAGAATTGCCACTATTTAAAAAACAAAACTACAAGTGTAGGAGAAATAGGAACATTTATTCACTGTTGGTGGGAATGCAGAATGGTACAGTTACTGTGGAAGATAGTTTGGTGGTTCCTCAGGAAGCTAAATATAGAACTGTCTTATGAGCTACTAGGTATAACTCAGAAGAACTGAAAGCAGGGACATGAACAGACATTTTCGCACCAATGTTCAGAGCGGCCTCACACTGATGTTTGTAGTGACCTTATTCACAATTGTCAAAAGATGAAAACAATTCAAGGGTCTATCAACTGATGAATGAATCAACAAAATGTGGTGTGTGTGTGTGTGTGTGTGTGTGTGTGTGTGTATATGATGGAACATTATTCAGCTATAAGAAGAAATGAAGTCTTGATGCATGTGACAACAAGGCTGAATCTTGAGAACATTATGTTGAATGAAATGAGTCACACACAATAGGACAAACACTGTATGATCTCACTAATGTGAACTAAATATAATGCACAAATGCATGGAGTTATTTTCTAGAATATGTGTTACCAGAAGATAGAAAGAGGGTAGAGAATGGGGAGCTGATACTTAGTTTGTACAATTGTAATAAGGTTGATTGCAAATGCTTGGAAATGGATAGAGGTGATGGTAGTACATTCTAGTGAGTGTAATTAGCAGCGCTGGTATGTGGGTGTGACTGTGGTTGAAAGGGAGAGTTTAGGGTTGTGTATGTCACCAGAAAGCTAGAGGATGAAACATGGGACTGTACAGCATACTGAACCCTGTTGTGGTCAATGAGTGTGGTCAATAGTATAAATATAAGAATGTTTTTCCATGATTAGAACAATTTTATGTTACTATGACAAGGTGTTAATAATAGGTTGGTTTATGGACAAAAATAGACCTAAAGCAAAATATGGACTACAGTGAATAGTAATATATTAATATTCTTCCATCAATTGTAAACCCCCCCCAAAAAAAAAACCCAAAAACAAAAAAACCATGATGTTAAAGAAACCAGATATAAAGTACTACATACTGCTGACTCCATTTATAAAATGTAAATGTAAATATAAATAAATTTATAGAGATGGAATTAGATTAGCAGTGATATATGGCTAGAGAAGGATAGAGGCAGTAAGAAGTGAATGGTAAGGGGAAGCGGCTGTGGCTCAATTGGATGGGCTCCCGTTTACGATATGGGAGGCCCTGGGTTCGATTCCTGGGGCCTCCTGGTGGAGGCAAGCCAGCCTGTGCAGCGCAGCAAGCTGGTGCAGCAAGCTGGCGCAGCAAGATGACGCAACAGAAGGAGACAAGCAGACACAGGGAGGAAAAAAAAAAAACGCAAAGCAAATGGACACAGCGAGCACAAGCAGCAAAGGGGGGATAAATAAATAAATAAACCTTTAAAAAAAAAAAAAAGTGAATGGTAAGGAGTAGGGGGGGTTCTTTTTGGAATAATGAAAATGTTCTAAAATTGACTGTGGTGATGAATGCACAACTCTGTGATTATACTACAAGCCACTGATTGTACACTTTGGAAGGACAATATTGTATGTGAATCTATCTCAATTAATTTGCTTTGAAAAACAAACTATAAAACACTCTTAAAAGAAATTTAACAAGACCTAAATATACTATTTATGGATCAGAAAACTCATTATAATAAACATCAATTCTCCTTAAATTATCTATAGATCTAATACAATTCCAATTAAAAACTGAACAAAATATTCTGTACAGAGACAATGTGATTATAAAATTTATACAAAAAGGAGGGAGCTAGAAAAGCATAAACACATTTTGAAAAAAAAAAAATTGGATTTTGAGACTTACTATAAAGCTGTAATAATCAAGACTGTGTGATACACCCTGTCTCCCCTAAGAGATCATTAAATCCTTGAAAACAGGAGCCATGACATATACTTGCATAACTTGGTGTCATACACATAGTAAGTGCTGAGTAAATGTGTGTTGACTAAATGATGTCCTATTAATGATAATTTTCCATTGTCTTTTACTGACTTAGAAATAAACCTACCTGCTAAAAAGAAAAAAAAAGACAGTGGGATATTGGTGAAGGGATAGACACATAGACCAATGGATCAAAACAGAGGCCAGAAATAGATCCATATCAATATGCCCAAATGATATTTGGCAATGGAACAAAGGACAGTCTTTTCAACAAATGTTACTGGAACAAATGGACATTCATATGAAGAAGAAGAGAAGAAGGAAGAAGAGGAGGAAGTAGGAGGAGGAGGAGGAAGAACCTAGACCTAAGTCTCCTACCTACTGCATGCAAAAATTAAATCAAAATGGATAAGAGATCTATATGCAAAATGTAAAACTATAAAATTTTTAGAAGAAATCATAGGAGGAAATCTTCATAATCAGGAGTTAGGCAAGGGGTCTTAGACATGACCTCAAAAGCACAATGCATAAAAGAAAAATGTGATAAATTAGACTTCATCAAAAGTAAAAACTTTTGCTCTGTGAAAGACACTGTTAAGAGAATGAAATACAAGCTACAGACTGGGATAAAATATTTGCAAATCACATGTGTGACAAAGGACTTACATTTAGAATATATAAGAAACTCTTTAGACCCTTAACTCCCTGCACAAAAACCAGCTCAAAATGGATTATGGTCCTAAATGTAAGAACTAAAATTATAAAACTTTTTAGAAGCAAATACAGGAGAAAATCTTTGTGAACTTAAGCTAAGCAAAGATTTTTTAGATATTAAAAAAAGTACTCACAAATACAATCCAAAAAAGAAAAAAAGATCAAATTTACTGTATGCTAATTGAAATTAAAAAGGTCATATATTCCTTATAGCTTTTCCTATCAAGAGGCAGAATCTATTTTTCTCACTCATTGAATGTGGAATGGTCTTGTGACTTTCTTTGACTAATAGAATGTGACAGAAGTGACAATGTGTGACTTCCAAGCCTTAGCTTCAAGAAGCTTTGCAGCTTTTGCTCTTACCTTTTTGAACTGCTTCCATTATCATGCGAAATAGCCTGGTCCAGCTTACTGGAAGAGAGAAGCCTTAATTTAAAAATACTTTATTGCTAAAAAATGCTAAACATCATCTGAACCTTCAGTGAGTCATAATCTCTTTGCTGGTGGAGGATCTTTCCTTAATGTTCATGGCTGCTTAATGATCAGGGTGGTGGCTGGTGAAGGTTGGGGTGGCTGCGGTAATTTCTTAAAAGAAGACAACAATGAAGTTTGCCTCATCAATTGACTCTTCCTTTTTCTGTAGCCTACGATGCTTTTTGATGGCATTTTACCCACAGTAGAATTTCTTTCAAAATTGGAGTCAGTCTTCTCAAACCCTGCTGCTGCTTTTTTTTTCTTACAGATTTATTTATTTATTTATCCCCCCCTTGCTGCTTGTGTTTGCTGTGTCCATTCGCTGTGTGTTTCTTCCGTGTCTGCTTATCTCCCCCTTGCTGTGAGGTCCTGCTGCATCAGCCCACCGCGCCACGCGGGCCGGCCTGCTCTCACAAGGAGGCCCCGGGAAGCGAACCTGGGGCCTCCCATATGGTAAACGGGAGCTCTATCCACTGAGCCACACCCACTTTCCCCTGCTGCTGCTTTATCAACTAAGTTTATGTAATATTCTAAATACTTTCTTGTCATTTGAACAACCTTCACAGCATCTTCACTGGGAACAGATTCCATCTCAAGAAATCACTTTCTTTGTTCATCCATTAGAAGCAACTCCACATCCATTAAAGTTTTATCATGAGATTGAAGCAATTCAGTCACATCTTCAGGATCCACTTTAAAAGTACGGTTGCTGTTTCTACCACATCTGCATTTACTACCTCCACTGAGGTCTTGAACTCCTCAAAGTCATTCATGAGGGTTAGAATTAACTTCTAAACTCATGTTCATGTTGATATTTTGACCTAATCCCATGTATCACAAATGTTCTTATTGGCATGTAGAATGGAGAATCCTTTCCAGAAAGTTTTCAATTTACTATGCCCAGATCCATCAGCGGAATCACTGATCAATGGCAGCTATAGCACTGCAAAATGTATTTCTTAAATAATAAGACTTGAAAGTCAAAATTGCTCCTTGATTCATGGGCTGCAGAATGGACGCTGTGTTAGCAGGCATGAAAACAACATTAATCTCATTGTACTTCTCCATCAGAGCTCTTGGGTGACCAGGTGCATTGTCAATGAACAGTAAAATTTTGAAAGGCATCATTTTTTCTGAGCAGTAGGTCTCAACAGTGGGCTTAAAACAAAATATTCAGTAAACCATGTTGTAAACAGATGTGCTATCATCCAAGCTATAAATGGAGCTCTATAAGCTCCATTTATAGAGCAAAGGCAGAGTAGATTTAGCATAATTCTTAAGGGCACTAGGATTTTCAGAATGGTAAATGAACTTTAAGCTTGAGCTTAAAGTTACCAGCTGCCTTACCCCTAACAAGAGAGTCAGCCTGTCCTTGGAAGCTTTGAGGCCAGGCACGACTTTTCCTCTCTAGCTATGAAAGTCCTAGGTGGCATCTTCTTCCAATAGAAGGCTGTTTCGTCTACACTGAAAATTTGTTGTTTGGTGTAGCCATTTTCATCAATTACCTTAGCTAGATCTTCTGGATAACTTGCTGCTTCACCTTGTACTTGGAAATGGCTTCTTTCCCTAAACCTCATGAACCAACCTCTGCTAGCTTCAAACTTTTCTTCTGCAGCTTCTTCACCTCTCTTAGCCTCCACAGAAGTGAAGAAAGTTAGGGCCTTGCTCTGATTTAAGGCTTTGGCTTAAGGGAATGTTCTGGTTGGTTTCATCTTCTATCCAGACTAACAAAACTTTCTCCTTGCCAGCAGTAAGACTGTTCAAGATCAAGTCTAGAGATAAAGTTTTACGGATTGTTCATACAAGGGTGACAGCTGAAGCCATGAGTAGATAAGAAAGGATTCCTTAAAAAGAAAGCCACTGAAGTACCAATTTTTGGGAGTCATGATGTTTGAAGGTTCTGCAGAGCAGAAGAGGGGCAAGGGCTGGTAATTGCTTCCCCTTCTTCCTTAGTAAGAGCTATATTTTGTGTGGGGAAGCAATGTATCCACCTAAAAAGCTATATACACTCCCATCTTCTTCAGGGGTAGCCAATGAGATGTGGGTGGAAGTCTTAGGGTGTGGCTTCTAGGAAAATTCTTTAAAGGGACCATATTAAGATGAAAGGCAGGTACTATTTTGCTCTTCTCTCTTCCTTCTTCAACTCTGGAAACTAAATGTGATGCTTAAAGCTAGAATAGCAATTTGGCAATAAAGAAATAACTTTAAGTAGTCTGGAATATTGATTACATTGTGAAGCAATCACATCAACTCTAGAACTCACCAGAATTCTTTTACATTAAATCGTTACATTAAATCATTATTACTGAATTTTCTGATTCTAGAAGTCAATTGCTACTCCTAACTCTGTGTTTCCTCGGTTTTCCTTACTACGGCATAGTAAATAAAAATATAAGGCTGCTTGTCTGGGGAAGTGGGAGTGGAGTACCAGCTGCTACAGGCCTTACCTAGAGGCCAGTAAGACAGATGACCAATATTTCAGCATCATGAAATCTATCAGGAACCTCTGCTCCAATAAATACAAGGAGGAAGAGGGACCAGCACAAAATAAAGAGAATAACAAATTAGAAAGAGAAAATGATGAGATATAGGGAAGTATAGTTGACAAAGGCAAGAGAGGGGAGTTTCAAGAATAAAGAGTAGTTTCTAAAACTCATGGAAAGACTGAGAGAAGACCTTTTGAAATGAGATGATCATTAGTGTAAGAAATGTTTCAGATGATAGAACAAATCTGATGAGAGCAAATTATAAGAGTGAACAGGTAGGAAGAGACTGAAAACATTAATAGCAAGTAGTGAAAAGAAGGGGTGAGCTCAGTAGTTCAAGGGGATATCAAGGATGAGGAAATATTTTCACTGTAAGGAAGTGTTGCAGAGGGAAGGTGTTCAAATAGAAGGGGAAGGATTAAATATGATTAAGAAAGAACAGATAAAACTACTGGTGTAAAGTCTCAAATCTTCTGAGTAAGGAGAGAAAAAAGGAAATGACAGGAAAAGAAAAATACATATTATGAATAAGAGGAGGGAAGCTTGGTCCTGATCAAGACGGTGGAGTGATAAGCTTCTGGAATCTTGTCCCTCCACAGAAGCTTTGAACAACAAAAAGCTCTAGAAAATATTTAAAGGACTGCAGTAACAGGACGCATGCCCAATCAAGAAAAAGGCTATGTAAAAACAGTAGGATCTTGTGGGACCTTGCTGGCTCCATCCCACCCCTCATCAGCTTGGTGTGGAGCTGTCCCATATTCCCAATGTGGATCCCTGGTCCCGGTTCCTCGTGCATATAATGGGAGTATTTAATGTCTGGCCCAATCTACCTGGTGGTGGCCTGAGGAACTCACCATCCCAGAATTTACCCAGCTCTGTGTGTAGAAGGCAGCACACAGAGCACTCCTACAGAATGCTGTGGGACAGCAGTCAAATCATGCTGCCTGGAGCAAAGGACTGCTGGCTAAAGGGCATTCATATCTGTGTAAAGGGAGAAATTCCTAGAGTCAAATGCACAATCCAAGAAAGATAAGACATGCGCAGAAAGGTCTAAAGGGTTCTTATGCTTTGGCCTGGAGCTATTCTCTAAAATTTTTGTATGGATAAACTCTGAAGGAAAGAGCTCTCTGTTGACTGAGGCCACATGAAATAAAGATCTCCGGATCTACAAAAAGTAGAGTATGGGTTACCAGTGATGGAGGGGGATAAGCGGTAAAGATGAGCTAATCCCAATTGAGTATAGGGTTTCTTTTGGGGTGAAGGGAAGGTTTTATTTTTTATTTTATTTTTCTCATTTCATTTCATTTTACTTTTTCAGGTTCTGGGGCCGGGGATTGAACTGGGACCTCATATGTGGGAAGCCGGCGCTCAGCCACGGAGCCATATCAGCTTCCCTGAGTTGGCTTCTTTGTTTGTTTTGCTTGTTGTTTTCTGTTTTGTTGTTGTTGTTTTCAGGAGACACTGGGAACCGAACCCGGGATTTCCCATGTGGGAGGTGGTACTCAATTGCTTGAGCCACATCTGCTCCGGGGAAGGTTTTATTAATGGAAGGTGGTGGGGGTACCACAACAGTGTGAATATGAGTAATTCCACTGAATGGTATGTGTGGGAATAGTTTAGATGGAAAAGTTTATGTTGTATATATGTCCCCACAATTAAAAAAAAGGAATGAGCAACTAAAGACACAATGTCAGTCAAATACAATATGTGATCCTGGATGGTATCTAATAATGGAAGAGAAAAGGCCAAAAAGGATATTTTTGGGACAGATGAAAAAATTGGAATATAGACTGTAAGCTTTATATCAATGTTAAATTTCTTTAACTTAATAACTATTTAAACTGATTACATAAATGAATATCCTTGCTCTTAGGAAATATAAATGGCAGTACTAAGTATTCAAGGAACATGATGTATACAACCTACAGCCAACTGTTCAGCAACTGGATTGATAAATAGACAAAAAGACAGATAGATGGATTGATAGACTGATGGATAGGCATAATGATATGGCAAATATGGCAAAATGTTAAAATTGGTGGATCTGGGTATTTGCTAGAAGAGAGTTATGTTGGCGCTTTCTGTATTATTTTTGTCACTGTACTGTAAATTTGTAAGTATTTTCAAAGTAAAAAGTTTTAAAAAGTAAACAAAAATGAATCACAAGAAAATATTTAGGGGAACAGACTCTTATTAGAATGACCAGAGTGATATGCCTGAATTTCCACAAGCAAACTGATAGGATAGTTTGTGATAATCAGAGATAATTAGCTGTCCTCTTCTGAGCCTCTTAACTCCTCAGAGGAGGGAGGATTTGAAAGCCTGCTTACTGATGCAGAGATCTGATGGGACTGAGGCCCAGCCTCCCTAACCACACACACTTTGACAAGGACTTGGATTCTTTATAAAAAGAATGTACTGAAATCAAATTGCAATCAGATATTACCAAGGGATCTGAAAAACCTAGTTAAGTCCCTTTGAACTCCTATTCAATTTTTTCAGGTTTATGGACTTTCAAAACAGAAGAACAGGAGCAAATGGAACATACAAGAAGTCTGGATGGTAGCCTTGGGCAGCAGCACCCTATTGTGAGCCAACTGTTTAGTGGATGCCTAGAAACAAAACCATGTAAAAATTTCCCCATTTTATAGGCCTAGGCCTATAAAATCTGTACTAAGTAACAAATGCATGAAGTGGGGTGGGTTGCTGGGCAATGAGGCAATCAATGGGAAGAAGCTCCTGCACCTTCAGGTTTTGAAAAAGATAAGAAGTGCAAATTCAATGAGCCAATGCCACATCAAATTTAAGACTGACTGTTCTCCATTTCTTTTACTCCCTCAGCTGCCCTTTTATTTCTTTTTCTCCTCAAACATGACCCAAAAGTTCATTTATATTCTAATTCTCCCATATAAAATGATAGAGAGGGCTATGGAGAGTATAGACACAATTTGGATTACTTGGCCAGCACCTATCAAATGACTGCTTAAGTACACGAACAATTATGAAGGGAGAGATAATCTAAGAAACTGGCCTTGACAATCTCTAGAAGCTGGGAGATTTTGCTAGGAAGTTTTGCTGTAATCTTCTGTGTGGGTACCTAAGACTCTTAATAAATACCTGGTATTATTTACAACAATAAGCCCCTGTAAGCTTCTCTGAAGCAGCAGGTTGAGAAGGGATGGGAACACCACAAATAGCACTTACCATCTTCAGTTTCCTGCCATACGATGCCTTCGAGGTTGACGCTGGTCCCAGGTTCACAGGGGCCCAGGCATTCAGGTTCTGTGGCTAGAGCCACATCACATGTGTTCACCCCAACTGATCGGGTGCGAACCATGATCTGCTCACATGGGGATGAGATGTCATTACTGACCACTGGCACCAAAAGGTGCAGCGGCAGCACTGCTGGTGTGGAGACAGGGGACTCCATCTGTGGGGGAAGAGAAAGTAGTAGCTGAGTTGCAAGGAGAACATTTAGAGGAAATAAGTTCTTTGTATTTAACCTAGTCCTACATCTTTTCCTGCTACTGTGCAGAGAGCTTTAAATATAAGACTTTGGTCTTTCCTTTTACTTTTTTGCTCATGATACCACCACCAATCTAGTGGTATAGATGAGTGCACCCTATGCTAGGAGCTCTATTTCTTAGTAACGATCTTCCTTATAAATTGCGTTTGGATGAAAGTATATATTTAAAAAATCTAATTTTTCTCCTCTCATTAAAAAACTTCAAATGAAAGAGAATTGGGGCCAGATTTCAAGAGTAACAGAGCACATGGGTTGATGAGGAAAAAAAAAGGCCCAGTTTCTGAGGCATGTCTTACTGCTACCACTATTCTTCCTACCAATCTAACTTTCAACAAACAGTACATTAATCAGATATAAAATCCATGAATACAGGTGGGGATAAAGAGAGAAGAAATATTCAGATTCTAAAAATGCCACTTCAAGAAGACTGGGAGCTCTAACACACCTTTAGCTAGAAGGAAATCTACTTAAAAGTAGGGCAGGGAGTGACCTTATGAGAGTTTCTAACCCTCAGAGATTATAACAGTGGTTGGTTAATGAGAATGGCATTTTGGAGTATGACTCTAATATCAAATTTGTCTGTAATAAACAGAAGATGCTATTACTATGCAGAACCAAATCCATAGCAGCCAGCAGATGTAGTTGATTACACACACATAGAGAGAGAAATAGTCAAACACAAGGACTAGCAATCTACCTCCAAAACTAGAACCTCACCCAAGAATCTAATTATGTAGGTTCCAAGTAGAACGCAACTTATCTAGAGACAGCAGAGAAATTCTAATGAAGAGAGCAATGATCTCTAACTCTTTAAATTCTAGCACTTTTCAGGATGACAAAATACCAACTCTGAGTCTAGTGTTTAATCCAAATAGACCATAGTGACTTGCATTTAGAAAGGTATTCAATACACGTTGACTGATTTTCCCTCAAGGCTAAGTATTATACCAGTCAGCAGACCTTGAAAACAAGAGTCAAGGATTGGGACCCTCTTCTCCTTGTGAAAAACTTCAATTCAGGTAAAATGTAGTCCTTGAACAGATCTAAGTTCAGAGGGAGTCACACATGCATCCACAATCTGAGCTAACATAGCCCTGCAATAGAACTTTGTTTCTATGAAAGTCTACTATCTGTCCATCATACCACCTATAATCTATCCCCCACTCTAACCTTCTTCAAAACACACACACACACCATCTTGTCCTTGAAAATAGAAACTGAGATCTGATATTGCATCCTTCTCTGCAGTTAATAGCAGAATTGCTATCTGCTATTTGCAGATCATCACTGTCAGAGTCTATAGAATGCTTAGACTCTGATTCAGATTAATTCCCATTCCTGAAGAGCTGCCAAAATGTTATCCATGGCTGTTTGTTGTCATACACCCCAACACTGGGTACTTCCCTAATTCTGCATTTTTCATAAAATGAAATGGAAGTAGAAGCTTGTATAATGAATGCTCAGCATTATGGTAAATGCCAAAAGGCATTTTTGCTTTCTTTTGTTCTCTTGAAAATCGGCCACTAACAATATAATTTGGCAACTTTCATTGGGTGTGGTAAATCCTTGAAAGACCCTTTAAAATTTCCATGTACAGAAAAGGTAAAAACATGGAAATGCTGGAAAGACATGGCTAGCAACACAGAAAAGTACTGGAGCCTCCCTATTACTCTGGTGCAGTGCTGGAACCTGGCTCTCAACATTATGGCTTTTAGGAATGCTATAAGAAGGAAACTCATTAACTCTTTGGAAAAAATGCTTCCTGGAGATTTTACCATTACTAGAAAGGGAAAATTTGAGACAGTATATACAGATCATATTTATTCTTGGCCTCACCGCCGCTTCTCTGTTCTTTCTCTACGGGAAGAACTGAGACAGAAGCAATTTCGCAGGCAGTATGTGCATCTCCTTTACTTGGGTTTGTTCCCTTTTTTCTAATAACACTTGTAATAGCAGGAGAAATTCCTAAGGGTCTCCCCCTTAGACACAGATCTTGACCTAAACATTCTAGGTCTCTCCTAGACCTTTCTGGCTGCCTTGCTTGAGTATGTACTGCTGTCAACATGTTCCACAGCTGAGGCAGTAATCCCAGGCACAGGAGGAGGTAAATCCCCAGGGAGATACCTACACATTCTCTCTTGGCCATCACAGGTTTTTTTTCTGCTAGGTTAATTCAATGCTGCTGGGAGGCCAGGGGGAAGATATGCTACTACCTTCTTTTTTTTTTTTAAAGATTTATTTATTTATTTATTTATCCCCCCCTTGCTGCTTGTGCTTGCTGTGTCCATTCGCTGTGTGTCTTCTCCGTGTCTGCTTATCTTCCCCTCGCTGTGAGGTCCCGCTGCATCAGCCCCTCTTGCCGCGTGGGCCGGCCTGCACTCACAAGGAGGCCCCGGGAAGCGAACCCGGGGCCTCACACATGGT